>JAGKTI010002369.1:0-21573 GCA_018397915.1 Birgus latro
CGACTCTTCTTGCCTATGGCCCTAGGAGTTGAAAGGAACAAAAGGCGCAGCAAACAACTGGAAGGAATTACAGAGGGGCGCCAACATACCTCCTGGGGGGGCCAAGATCCCAATGGCCCGCCCCCCCTAAATCCGCCAGTGTGACTCACTGCTTCCCACAGACATGGAGGATTATATAACGTACATAAGCACAATATGGTAACAAACAAGTACTGTACTGTAGCATCTGTTTCCATATCAAAGGCTGTTAACCAAACGATAAACATCATGTTTACATTCAACAGAGATGACGACGTATTTTACGTACGGGTTATGCTTTGCAGCAATATAAATATGCAACATCGATTACTTTATTGCACTGTTTCTTATGTTTGCAGTACTAGACAAATCATGAAAAGAAATAAAACGTAGTGCATGAAACAATTTCATTGCCCTTTCAGGTTTGGTATACAAGTCGCCAATGAAGTATGAACCTTATCATAATGTTCCAGTTGCCAAGTAGTATAAGCAGAAAACTAACTACGGGTAGGCCTAATGTTTATTTTCAATTAATAGTAACTGTTTCTAAAGGCATGTGGTGTTCCCGTAGAGATACTGAGTAATGTCAGGTGAGTATACCGCCATCTATTATAACATCGCGGTACTAGGGGTAGGAACTTTTCAAAAAGCCTGGTGAAACTTTTTTTTTTTTTTTTTGCGTGTAACCAGTGGGAGCTGTCGTAGAAAATACATCTGAGAAAGTAAACTATGAAATGAAATGAAATGAGAAACATTAACCCTTACCGTAGAGATGGGGAAGCAGCTGCAGGTCCTTTGTGTTGACTATCCACTGGCTTCACTTGGATGCTTCACGTATGGGGTATAATCCATGAACATTACGAAGATCAGAGGGTTTGACATTGTAATTAAAACCAAAAATATCCATAGGTAGCCAATCACCTGAGGCCTTTCTAAGTTTGTACTGATAAATTCATGGTTTAGTTTATGCATCAGAATGACCGTACCAATTTATTTTTTTGTGTTAGTTTGTTCTCCATATTTTCTGATTTTTATGGTGTTTTATTTTCCCGAAGCGTCTTGTTTCTTGAGCGTAATGACGGACACTTAACTAAAAGCCACGCAAATGTACCAAAATTCAACAGGATTTCCGTTAGCTTCGGCAAGGTTAGGTTGAATTATTAGGCTAGGTTAGGTAGGGTTAGGTTAGGCTGGTTAGGCTAGGTTAGGTTAGGTATGGTTTGGTTATTTTTGGTTAGGATGGTATATATTGCTTTGTTAGGTTGTTTGTCTAGGCTAGTTAGGTTGTTTGCTAGGCTAGTACATCTCTAATAATATATTTCAGTTGATTTGAGTATTTATTAAAAAGTCTGCCATTACGCTTGAGAAACATGCACGAGTGAATCGGAATAAATAGTAACGTAATCAATAAGAAAAGAAAATCGGTAGTAAACACTTACCACCACTAAAATTATCAGAAAAATATAGATAACAAGCAGGGAACAAGAAGCGAATCGGTAAGGTGTTTCTTATTAAACTAAACCGCATATTTACCGTTTGCATGTTTGTATGAAAGGAAAATGATTGCTAATCACTAAACAGCACCAGAAAGATTCACTCACGTACTATCAGAACGATTCACTCACGAGGAAATTATCACTAATGGTTTGCCAACGTAACGGGTTCCTGGTTTGCTGGAACCAGGCACAAACCCTAACACACACGTTCCTCGAACGCCGCCGACGGCCGGAAAAAATGTAAACAAACACACCACACCGTAGGTTTTCTTGTGAAACATGGGATCCTTGTGATTCTAAAGGGAATGGCTTCATTTTTTCAATGAGGGCATTTTCAGCAGCCCTTGTCCATAATATCTACCCAGATGCCATCGTATCCCCAGTGTTGAATGAACGGCGATGTACAGTACTTTTTCACCCAGCGCGGCGTGCTGTACTCGCGCTCCCCAATGAAAACAACTGAATTATCGACATCGTTATTTTATCCCTGCACGATATAAAAGGTTATTCAAGCTTTCATAATTAATAATATATATAATGGAAAGTAATAGTCACTCTAGAAGGGAATTATAACAAAAAAAAATGTTTTGTCCCTGATTCCGTGGGCACGGAATAGGTCTGGATGGAAGTGAGTTTTGCCGACTGAATTCTCGGCGGTTACCACGGTTTCGTGGGCGGTTACCACGATTTCGTCGGCAAGCCATGATTTCAGGTATCGTGTGATACCCCCTTGAGTCTGCGAATCCGTGCAAGTCGTACACTGGGGAATCGATTTCGGACGCTTCGTCCAGTACTCCCATGGTCAAATTTCTAAACATACATTCTTCGAAATCAGTCACTGCTTGAAAATGTACGTTTGCTAAACTTATTCTCGTTAGCTTTTACAATGAAGCCTAGTCCCCCAACAGTGTGTTCTAATTAAAATAGTCAAAGAGCACTATTTCACTCCAATGTTTTTATTCCACCATAAATTGTTCGAATCTTCTGCAGTTACGTAAATAATTCACACTGCAGTCATGTCCTTAATGCAGAAAACTACCTTGTGTAGGCATTGTATAGGCACTATAAAAAAAAAAAAAAAAAAAAAAAAAAAAGTCCTTCCAATACATGGTGAGCGTTTTGACGTTGGCATTCCGAGGGTTTCCCCGCATGCGACGTGCCAAACCTCGTACAGGGTTAATTGTCGGATTACTGGGTAAATTCTAAAAAATACTTATTTACATTGTAAATAAGTTCCCTCTCTCGGCTGTGTAGCACACGAGAATGAGTAGCAGGGGTAGCTTCCATCTTGGGTGGCGACAACCTATCTTTGAATTAGAACCCAAGCTCGGAGAAAAACACTGTCGGACGCAGCTCTGCCAAGTATTGTTGTATTTATACAAAATAATTGCTTTATAAAAAGAAAGATACATTCATAACACTATATAGCCTTATTAAAGTAGTAAATAAATACATATTAATTCAGAAGCAGTAAATAAATCACATAATTATAAGACAGAGTGATGTTTGTTGGGCGAGATTTGGCAAAGTCGCACATGGGGAACCCCAAGAAAAGCCAATGCCCAAACGCTCACCATATATTGGAAGGATTTTTTTTTTTTTTTAGTATATCTCGTATCACAATGTACAGGATGTAGTGTCTGCTGGAGATATACACAGCTTCTCACTAGGAATGTTGATCCACATAAAGTATATCCTCAATCTTGTTGTCCCAGACCATCAAGAATTACTTATATGATGTATCTCAAACATTCTCTTTGTAGTCCAGACGACCAAGAATTTCGTGACGTATTCAAACACTTGGGGTAACCAGCTCTAGTCGGTTAGTCTACGTGAATGGAAATCTGCGAGACACCACATCACACACACACCACCTCTCCAAGCTGTATATAATGTCGGAGAGATTCCCTTCAGGTCAGATAGGGTTAGAGAGGGCCCGAGAAAACGATCGAGGGCGGAAGGCAGGAGATAGGGTCAGCTAAGAGGTTGCTTTTGCCGTCATGCTACGTTACGCTGTAAATTACTCTTCTATATAACTGTGTACAATAAATTCCGTAACCCAAGAGTGCTCTGTAACTCACCTCGCTTATGATACACAAAGGGGGAAGGTGGGAAAGAGAGAGAGAGAGAGATCTACCCATTCACTCTAGTCGACGACACACCATTTTACTAAGCAGCGGCAAGTTCGAGTCATACGACGCCTCATAACTTTATACTGGCGGTGCTTGGACGATCTACAACCAACCTCCCAACGTCTATCTACGGCGAAGCTCATCAATATTCTTTTATAGCACCGTATTCTAGTGTTAATCGCTTCTTACAGCTCTGCATCCAAGAAGGGGGATGGCACTTTTACTCCCGGTTAAAATGAACAGTGGTAAGTGTTCCGCAGTCATTATAGTCTGCTTAATCTCGTCTGAAAAAGATCCCTTCCCTCTTTCAGCTGAGTTAATGGCCAAATGTCAAATTAGAGGATAAATTTGATTAATAACCAAGGAGACTCGTCCCTACCTCACAATTATGACAAAATTTCTCGCATTCATGACTAATTCCATGAAAACAAACCAACTATATTATGGCCTGTGTTGCTGGCTGTGTGGGCTGGAGGGGAAAAGGGAATCCGGCTGCTAATGTGCCCAGAGTGTATTTTCTCACTACATTAGGAAGCTCATTAGCACCTCCCCCTTACCAACTGATCTGATATGTTACAATCTGTTATTCCCTTGTATGTTATTTATATCTTATCTATGCCGACGCATCTTCCAAACAACAGCACCCAAGACTAAAAAGCACTAGTGATCGTAACCTCCGCCAGCGCCAGTATTATGATTTACTGCTCTAATTCCCCTTTCCTACCAGATGAATACTTATTCTGCCTCAAATGGCCAGTTAATCATAGGATTTTAGCCCGGCCAGTTACAGAGTCTAATGAAGCGCATACCTCTGCCAACCCCTGTAAGATTTATGATTTATTCTTGCATCAGGATCCAGATCCACAACAAAACCTAAACAACTCTTTCTTGACCCTCTGTCCAGTCCCCACCAATCCACCACTGCATTTTACTGAGAGCCGACAACAACTTTTTAAGATATATTGCACACATGTAGACAAACAAACACGAGTGAATGCATAACATCCGTTCAACTGTTGGCAGAGATAAACATATTAACGTACCAGATAAAGAAATAAAATTAATGAGAGGAAATGCTGCAAAACCTCCTAAGCCAAGCAGAATACGATCCGTTGTGTGCCTTGGTCCCGTATTCTCGTTAGGTACAGAGGATCCCTGACACCTCTGCCTGAACGAATTATTTTGTTTATTAAACCCTATTATCCTCCTCTATGTTTTCAGTCATTCTGTACTGGCCGTACTCTGCATTAACAATATATGAAAGAATATTAGCCAGCCGTATCTAAAAATAAATATCTAAGAGAGAGGTGCCAAGCCTCATAAGGCGATGAGAATATGGCGCTTCGTCTCGGAACTGAACCCCTCCTTTGCGGGTCTGGCAAGGCCCTGCGTTGTCTGACTAGTCCAAAGTCGTGTCCACACCAAATGCATGCTGGCGCGGGTGGGAGTTGTGCATCGCTGTAACCCATAGAAGTTCGTGCCAGCACCAGCCCGCGTCCACTGGGGCCACTTGTATGGGCTCAGCTGATGCAAAATTCCCGCCCGCGCCAGCAAGTATTTGGTGTGGACGTAAGGAGGTGCGGTAAGAACTGAAACAGAGGGTGAACAAGGGCTTGGATAATGCTGGTACACAAAATCACATAGAGAGTTTTGGTGGGGAGTGTGGATGGGCATGAATCGGTACCAGCAGGCAGGTCGGGGCGGGCTGATGCTGGCGGGCACAAGGGACACAGCTGATCAAAGGGATATGTGAGGGGGGGAAACGTGCCGGCAGGGATGGGAATGAGCGAACGTGAGAAGGAGTGAGCTGAGACTAGGGTAGACGGTGCGAGGAGAGGAGGGGAGCAGGGTGTCAGGGGTGATAATGATGCAAGGTAAGGGGGTGTGGAGCGACTAGGGTACAGGGTGCAGATGTGGGGATGGCTAGTGTGGCAGCACCGAGGCAGGGGTACAGGTGTGGTACAAGAGGGCAGCGGGGTAAGTGGGGGAAGGGTTCCAGTGAGACAGAGGTGCGCAGGCCTTTGTTTGACGGACAGAGGAATGCTCAATTTATACGCTTCCTAAGACCCGTGCAGGACTATTCTCGAACATGGCTGATGAGTGCAATTGACCCGGGTGTACCTAAGGTGCGAGGGATGATGCTGTGGTTGGCGTTTTGCGTGGCGCATACTACCTCTCTGACCCTCAATGAACCTGCGGCCGCTCAGACGCGCGAAGGTCATGTGAGGGGGCTGCCTGTGAAGAGTCGGCCCATTGCGTTCTTGTGTCCCCGTGAGAAGCATACAGTCTTACCCAGATCTTGCTGCCTTGGTGTGCAGAGAACGTTGAGAATCATATGATGTATACATGAGACGTACAGGAGCGGCACATGCAAAATAAGTCACTAACGAACAGGTGCTACGAAGCCTCCTACGCCACCTTTAGAATACGGTCGAAGTGTTGCTTCACAGAGCCGTGGAGGATGTATACATGGTAGGTAGAGGAGCGGGCCTTGCAAAACGAATCGCTTAGGAAGAACGAAGCCTCCTATGCCATCTACTATATGGTTCCAAGTCTTGTTTCACAGAGCCGTGGGTTACTCGGAGATGAAGTCAATGTAGATCACATTTAGACAATAATCAAATTCAGTACAGTATGTGGTGTAGTTTTTCCTTCAATCCCTTCACTTCGATGACGTACTCTTTACTTTCCCACGTCTATCTATTTCTCTATCTTAAATCTATCTATCTCTCTATAACCAGAGACCTTAATCCTGGAAGGGGTGGCCACAAACGAATCGCCTCCATGCCACCCTGTCCTCCGCCAACAGGTTGCCTTTTCTCCAAATCACACCCAACTCTCCTACACTTTTTCACCGCATCCCTCCATCCCTTCCTCGGTCTTTCCTTCCCTTTCCTCCCCTCCACCTCACTCACATACAACATCTCGTCAGTCCCTCATTCTCCACTCTCTCCACATAGCCAACCCATCTCAAGGTGCAGTTTGTTTCACCTTAGGAGGAACCTTTCGGACTGGAGGTGTTAGGTAGGGTCTCCATCATCCCTACTAGGGGGGTACTCTCCCAGGCTGAATAAAATAGTCTGGAGGTATTGTTCAAGCATTTTCATTAAGTGGAGTTTCTTTTTTTCCTCCTTCTTCTTTTTTCTTCTCTCTCTCTCTCTCTCTCTCTCTCTCTCTCTCATTTCCAAAAGCTCAGTCGCAAAATAATACAATACTCCGCCTCTTCCTCCTTTCCCTAAACCACCATCCTGACCAGTACCCTAATCTTCTGTTCATTTCTTGGTGCAGCCCAGCATTCAAAATAGAGAGATGGCATTTACGACTAGCTAATTCGAACATAGGACAGAAAACAGAAAGCACGCCATCATTTAAAAGGAGGCTAAAATCTATGACGCCATGGAAGGAGAGAGAGAGGGGGGGGGGAGGGGGGATATGCTCAGTCATCTGGGGAGGAGAGAGAACTATGGAGAAGCAAGACACAGTGCTGGCAGAGGATCATCAGTGAATTTTTACCCAGGGTTCTACATCTCAATTATTTCTCTGTGTGCTTATCTTTCGAGTGCATCTAAAAATTGCTTTGCTCTACTTGTCCTGTTTATTTGTGTATCTAGATTTGGATAGATTGATTATGGTAGTAACATTTAAAATTGATTCTCTGGCACTTTGATTATGGCTCTGGTAGCATTTAATTATGGTTTTGTGGCATTTAAATTATGGTTCTGTGGCATTTGCATTATCATTCTGTGGCATTTGAGCTGTAGTTATGTGGTATTTAAATTATGATGCTGTTGTATTTAAATTATGGATCTGGAGGCATTTAAGTTATGGTTCTGTGGCATTTAACTGTGGTTTTGTGGCATTTAAATGATGGTTCTGTGGCATTTAATTATGGTTTTGTGGTATTTAAATTATGGTTCTGTGGCATTTAATTATGACCCTGTGGTATTTAAATTATGGTTCTGTGGCATTTAACCATGGTTTTGTGGCATTTAAAATACGGTTGTGGCATTTAATTATGGTTTTGTGGTATTTAAATTATAGTTCTGTGGCATTTAATTATGGTTTTGTGACATTTAAATTATGGTCCTGTGGCATTTAACCATGGTTTTCTAGCATTTAAATTATGGTTGTGGCATTTAATTGTGGTTCTTCTGTAGTATTTAAACTGTAGTTCAGTGGCATTTAAATTGTGGTTGAGGTATTTATACTGTAGTTCTGTGGCATTTAAATTATGGTTCTGTGACATTTAAATTATGATTCTGTGGCATGTAAATTATGGTTCAATGACCTATTAGTTATGGTTCCGTGGCATTTAAATTATAGTCCAGTTCTGTCACATTTAAGTAACTGTTCTGCGGCATTCAAATTATAGCTCTGTGCCATTTAAAGTATGGCTCTTTGGCATTCTATGTGTGCACCAGTACGGAAATATACTCTGTGTGTGTGTGTGTGTGTGTGTGTGTGTGTGTGTGTGTGTGTGTGTGTGTGTGTGTGTGTGTGTGTGTGTGTGTGCAATTAATTCTGTGTGCGTCCGTGGATCTACGCAGACTAATATCGAAGACAGTGAGGCTGTGTGGTGTGTAAATAAGTGACTAAGGGGAAGGGTGAAGGGTTACAGGGTACGGACAGGAGATGGGGGGACAACCACATTCACAGATACACTTACGATCAAATCTCCATCATAACTATATTCTTTTCACTTTAACGACCAAAAACTGCTATCTGCTTTTCCAATGTTGAATTACAACAATAGATTGACAGCAGTCTATGATGCTGTAAATGAAGAAGTGCCAGGGAAAGGATATGGATATGGAGCCTTAGTATTGTCTATTCCACCAACAAATTGTGTGAAATGAGTTGCAAGAGAACGAGAATCTGGACCAAGTTGAGGTGAAAAAAATATAGGATAAGTTTTCGGGAAGAACAAGAGGCGAAGAAAAATTTATCATTTTCCTTTCCTTGTGCTTCTTGCATAGCAACTCTTGGAGGAAAATAAAATGTTAGTGTGTGTATGTGTGTATGTATGTATGTGTGTGTGTGTATGTGTGTTCCCAGGAAGGACAAAGAAAAGACAGTGTTGAATCTTGCCGGCTCTTGTTCCTCCTACAAAAACAATTTGAAATTACGAGAGGAAATTGACCGTAGATTTCTTGTGTGGCCTATATTGCTCGAAGGAACTGGTGACACAGACATAGGTATGTCCAGGTAGCAAGTGAAAGAACTCGAGCTCGTTTCTGCGTGTGTGTGTGTGTGTGTGTGTGTGTGTGTGTGTGTGTGTGTGTGTGTGTGTGTGTGAGCACCCATCGGTATAGCTGGGGACAGTTTGCATCACCTACATTTAACAAGATACCAACCCCATCACTATTAAGACGTACTTCAAAACACATTCTTGTCATCTCCACACGCTTTTATTCAGCTCTCTTTTAACTGAGGGCTTAGATATTGCTTTCTTTATCCCATTCAGTATGAGAGGTCTTACAGTGAGTAACTGGAATCGTAATAAGATGTGCCACTAAATAAGGAAAGACCCCAGCTATACTCCGTTCACTCTATCCTGAAAAAAATGCCAATTCACCTTAAATTATGAGCTGTAGCAAGAGCCGGACAGTAGAATATTATGTTGGTTAAGAAAAAAAAATGCTATTTATATGGAAAAAATTTAGAACAGTTGTATTACCTCACTCTACCTTTGAGATATGGGAAGTCGTATCGTATCGTTCATAAAGGCTCCCACATTCTTCCAGCCGTCGGCCTTTGCCACCTAATGGCGGCCCTCCACGCTGCTCGACCTCTGGCAGCCTCCCTGTTCAGTCCGTTATCCCTGATGTCTCACTCTATGACCTCGTCCCAGGTTTTCTTCGGTCTGCCTCTCGCAACCCTACCCACAACGTTCACACTTCTCACTTTCCGCACCCAACTGTCATCCTCCATCTTCTCCACATGCCCAAACATCCTCAATCTGTCCCTCCTCATCACAACACCAATACAATTCAGTCCCACTCTTTCCCTCAACACGTCAATCGTAAACCTAGCTCTCCCAGGCCTCGCATTCAAGGACACACTACACATCCATCTAATCATTGTCATTTTTGTACGTTTGAGCCTGTGAATATCCTCACCACCATACAGTATTGTACTCCTAACACATATCACATCCAAAGATCCCTTAGCACAGAGGGAGAGCCCTCTCAGTACCAGAGAGGCAAAAGCTCCCTGAACTTCCTCCAACCACTCCTTCCTCCAGCCCCACCTCTAGCACATAACATGTCCCCCAGATTACAACATTCTTCCCCACACTCAAAGTTTCACCAGCAAGATCGATCCATCCACGGCTGACAAGCTGCATATGCTCTCCTTGACACACCGCACGCACGAAATCATGATTATCTCTCAATCTGCTTTTAATACCACTACATCTCTTATGCACCCACTTATCACAAATACTGCATAAGATGGAGTTACTTCCCACACCCTTGTGGCAAATTGCACATGGCCACTGTCCCTTTTTGTTTTGACAGTACCAGCACCAGCCCAAGATATCATCACTTTTGCCTTATCCATATTTTCCCCTCAACCTTTGTGCCCCGATCCGTCTCTGCACTTCCTAAATCTTTCCTCTGCCTCCCTTTCATTCTCTGCAATCAGCACCAAGTCATCAGAATACAACATCTCTCATGGGAATCCATTACTCAAGTCACGTGAGGGAGCCTCAAGCACCATATCAAACCTGGGTCTCAAGACTGACTCCTGATGCACGCCAACATTCAAAGGAAACTCATCACTTTGCTCTCTATTCATTCTCACCTGGGTGCATGCACTCACATACATAACCATAACCACTCTAACCAGCCATTCCTCAATCCCAAGCTTTCTCATCGCCCATTTCACCACCTTCCTGGGGACTCTGTCAAAGGCCTTCTCCAAATCAACAAAAACAAAGTACAGCTCCCTTTTCTTTCCTATAAATTTTTCCTGGAGCTGGCGGACAGCGAATATGACATCAGTGGTCCCTTTGCCCGGCATAAACCGAAACTGCATTTCATCAATATTCATTCTTTCCCTAATCATACCCTTTATGACTCTCCATTACCTTCATTGTCTAATTCAAAAGGTTTGTCTATAATTTCTTCTTTTCAGGGCATCACATTTACCCTTGTACACATTTACGATCACACTCTTCAGCCAGTCATCTGAGACAACACACTCATATATAATCGTATTATCAAATCAGTAACGAATTCCACTCCTATATCTCCTGAGGACTTCATCATTTCAGCAGTCAGTCCATGTACACCTGTCTTCCCAAGTTGCATCCTGTCTATTGCACTGCTTACAGTAGCAGCATCAATCAAAGACCAAGGGCCAAACACTGGATCCGCCGACAAACCTTCCCTGTTCCAGTCAAACTCCTCATTCACCAACCGGTTATGATGCTCTCTCTCTCTCTCCAGGCGTCTTTAATATCCTCAGTGTGCACTACTACCTTTCCTTCATCATTCTTCACACACTGCTAGCCTGTTTTCCCTCTTCAGCTGATTTGCCACCTTAATTATCATATTCTTCCTCTGAACATTATTTAGGTTATCCAAAAAAAGTCTCTGAAACTCAGATTTTGCCCTGTATACCTGCTTTCTAGTCCGACGCTTGGCAGCCAATTATTCCTCTCTATTACCACCCCTTTTCCACTCCGGGAAAACACTTCTTTTC
This sequence comes from Birgus latro, assembly GCA_018397915.1. Lineage (NCBI taxonomy): Eukaryota > Metazoa > Arthropoda > Malacostraca > Decapoda > Coenobitidae > Birgus > Birgus latro. The sequence continues at coordinate 11,354 of JAGKTI010002369.1, forward strand.
TCCTTAAATGAAGCTTCTACACCCTCATCTCACCACCATGTTACCTTATGTCTTGGAGGGCCCTTTGTCCATCCACACTTTGAATCAGTAACTCTCAGGAGATTGTACTTGAGAGCTTTGTACTGTTCACTTACATATATGTCAATAGCTCCTTGTTCAGCCACAACTCTACTCAGCACGCTATAGAAGGCATCCCTCACAGCTTGGTTTTTCAGCTTCCACACTTTCTTCCTAGGAGCATAGGTCCTCATCACCACCTGCTCCTTAAACACTTTGTCACGTATCAGTAATTTGTGTTGCTGCACACATTCTTCGCTCCCTATAACTTTAACATCCCTCACCAATCTCCTATCAGCCCTCCTGACCAGGAAATAGTCAATCTGGCTACTATTTCTCCTAGACTCATATGTAATCAACTCACTCTCCCTTTTCCAGAAAAGTGTGTTGCACACAATCAGGTTCACTGCCTTCCCAGATTCGAGTATGCTTTCTCTTCTTCCACATTCCTCGTACCATATGCACATCCCCAATGTACACCTTATCATATCCTTGAGCTGCTTCACCCACCTGACCGTGTAAGTCCCCTTCCAAAACTACAACCTCATCATCCCATTACCACTTACCGCACGTATCAAGTCATCCCAGAATGTGCTTTTTTCCTACATCATCCAAGCCAGCCTGTGGAGCACACACCGATATAAAGGAAGTTACGAGTCTTTCCAACAATATTTTCACAGCAGATTGAAAACCACTGAAAATTACGAAAGTCTCTGGCAAATCAAAGTGGACGAACTACATCACGTCGCATTGCATCGCTTGTGTACACTTGGGACCATATTTATACACTGTTCTAAGCTTAAGCTGTGTATAAGATTGTTGGTATATGCGTTTGTCTTCACTCAAACTGTTACAAGATGGTTCAAACACAAATAAAAAGGTTATTAAAGTAAAAAATAATATGAGAAACAAAACGATCTTTGATAATAGTTAAATGTTTTCGAGACAGAATATTTCTTTCTGTAAATTGGTTAAGGATCTTTATAATTATCAACCCTGGTGCTGGTGGCCTCGCTGAAAACATGACTTGCTTTCTGGGGCTTTTTTTTGAGCTTAGGTTTTATTTTAAGATTTTTTAAATGTATATACTCGTACAGCTACCAAGCATTTTGCAACCTAAATGGAGTGAATGACAATGTTAAGAAGACACACACACACACACACACACCGCTCGCTGGCGCAGTGGTAGCGTTCTCGTTTGCCATCTGGTAGACGAGAGTTCGCGCCTCGCTCAGGTTGCGAAAAGTTTCACGACGAAGTGGGTGGTTACTGTCCCCCTTGAGCAAGGGGATGGGTGTGTGCGTGTGTGAAGGTCACAGCCTTGCCCATAGATCGGACTATATGAGCTCTCAGCTCCCTTCCGGAAGGGTAAAAGCTGACGATCACGACCAGCAAGTGATCCTGACCGACCCGGTGAATTACACACACGCACACACACGCACATACACACACACACACACACACGACCAAACAAAGCGCCTTCCGACAACCGCTATGGGGGCGTTTTCATTTTAATGCCTGGTTGGGGTCCTTTATGAATATGGCTCCATGACTCCTTCCTTTTTGAATACGGCCGGATTTACAAATTATCCAGATGTAAAGTGTTTAACATCTCTCTGTACTAGTAAGGCTACTAGACTCTGAAAACAAACTTGATTTAATAACATAAAAAAAAATACGAAACGAATTGATTCATGATAATATTTAACAGCGATAGAGACTTGTGTATCGAAGAAAATTGTTGAGAGCCTTTAAGAATACGACCCTCGTGACCTTGGTGCTATTGACAGTGAAAACATTACTTCTTTCTGTCAGGGTTAGAATAGCCTGTGTATGCTTGCTGGGTCGTTCGTATGCACTGTACCTGGTGCGTCGTTCGTGTGCACTGTACCTGGTGCATCGTTCGTGTGCACTGTACCTGGTGGGTCGTACGTATGCACTGTACCTGGTGGGTCGTTCGTATGCACTGTACCTGGTGGGTCGTACGTATGCACTGTTCCTGGTGGGTCGTTCGTATGCACTGTACCTGGTGGGTCGTACATATCCACTGTACCTGTGGGGTCGTAGGAATGCACTGTACCTGGTGGGTCGTACATATGCCCTGTACCGGCTGGCTTGCACATGCCTGACATGGAGGGGGGAGGGGGGCTGTAAATTACACATTCAAGGGGGGAATCCAGAGGGAGGGGGGGAAGATGTCGGATCCCCCCCCCCTCCTTTTCTTTATCTAGCGTTATTTTTCCCCTGCAACACACATACGGAATTACTGAATCAGTAACAGCAGCATAAGTCTGGAAATTTCTTATCGTGTGAATTCGAGTCCATTCTTGAAGCTTTGTTGTTATGGTTGCAAAGTAAACGGTAATTGTGTGTGTGTGTGTGTGTGTGTGTGTGTGTGTGTGTGTGTGTGTTTTACTAATGAGTGTTAAATGCACGATCATTGGCAGTGGCTAAAAATATGGAAATGCTTTGGATCCCCTTCTGTTCTTTTAATCATTTCATTCCAGTGACGAATTTTTCAGTTGTTTTTGCTCTCTTCAGATAATTCTATACAGCTTTGGAGAAACGTTTCAAACTGGAGGGGATAGAAATAACCTTCATTTTCCCCTTCACTACAAGAGGTGTTCCATAGGCTAAATAAAATCGTCCGGAGGTAGCAGGAACAAATCAACAAACTCGTCAGGAAAGGTGTCAACAAATGCAACATCCGCATCCGGTACGGCAGAGGATTACGTCAGCTTCTGTCCCATGACGCATTTATTTATTATTTACCTATTTATTTACTGTCTCCAGTAGTAAATGGTTTAATGAAAGCTAGTTTTCCTCTTCAGTTTGATGACGTGTTTTTTATTACATTCTTGCTACACTCAGACGAGCTTATTCAGTTTAGGTGTGCTGTCTGCCTATGGGGGCTAGATAAAGCTTTCATTAGTCCATTAACTACAAAGACGACTAAAAAATATCTGAAAGTAACAAGAAGGCACCAGTAGACAACTTCACCTGATTCAAGGGGTTAACCACATTACTACAAGACGTTTTCTTTAAGCTGAAAAAAATTCGTCTGGAAGTGGCAAGAGAACTACAGAGACACCATTACACTGAAAACTCTAATGAAGTGTCCCTAACTGCACTACGAGAGGTTATCCCTAAGCTGCATGAAATTGTCCAGTGGTGGTAACACTAAAAAGAATACATCATACTGAAGGGGTCAAAGGAATGTTTTAACTTTCAACCTTTTGTCGGCTAGGATCCGTCTCAGCTCAACAAAATTGTCTGGTGATAGCTTGCCCAAGACATATTCCTGCGTGCACTAAGAGCAATGAAAAGATTGCCCGGGATAGTTTTTAAGTTTTACATCTAGGATTTCTCTCAGATCAGCAAAAATCGTCTCCTTTTAGCCCATACGACGGCCTAGACATATTCCTGCGTACAGCAATAGCATCGAAACGGGAACTCGAGAGAGTTTTAAACTTTTGGCTGCTAAGATTTCTCTCAACTCAGCAAAAATTGTCTGATGTTAGCCTCAGTGAAATGCCCAAATGCACCAACAACGGCGAGAGTTGAACCGCTTCACTACGAGAGGTCTCTCCCTGAGCTGAACAAAGCAGTGTGGAGGTAGCAATTGAAAACAAATAAACCATGTTGTCGTACTGAAAGGATTAATCGCTTCAGCACAGCATAATGACGTTTTAATTTTGTTCTTGCCGCTATATGATGGTAATGCGAAAGTGCGAGTGGGGAAAGTATGAGTGAGGGTCAGGTGAAACAGTGTGATAGTGCGAGTAAGGGTAGTGTGACTGAGGGTGTGGGTAATGTGAGTGAGGATGCAGGTAAAGTAAGATGATTTAGTTTGAGTTGTACGCAACAGTACTTTAGAGAACCGCCACTGAAAGCCATTTAAGTATGAGTTTACTTCTACCTCTCCTCTCCTCTTCTCTATCATTCTTTCTCCTCTTCCCTCTCTTCTCACCCCTAACCCTCCTCCCTTCTCCCATACCCCTCCCCCATCTCTCTCTGCATTCCTTACATTTCATTTTTCCTCTCCTCTCACATCTCTCTGTGTATGTGTGTGTGTGTGTGTGTGTGTGTGTGAATGTATGCATGGAAATATTCTATATCTTTGTTACTTAGTAAATGGATACAGTACAAGTGTTTGTGTTAAGATTTTCAGGCATGCAAGAAATCACATTTATGTTGGCCATAACTAATGATAGTAATAATGGTAGTGGTACTAGTAATAGTAGTAGAAGAAGTTGTTGTTGTTGTTGTTGTAATCATTATCACCATGGGCAAAGTGTTTGACAAGTGTTCAAGAATGATACAAGGAAAAAAAAAATCTAAAGTTCGATGATCCTTAACCCCACTTTTTGTAACTGGGACTACACTACTACCCCCATCCCCACAGCACGGTAACGATGTCACGGAAATGCTCTCGCGGTTCGTCAGGTTTTAGGCTACATCTAAGTCCTCCTGCGCCTAGCATTTGAAGAAAATCCAGGAGAGCTACCGAGTATAGATGTATAAAAGTTTTTAATATATATGACACCCAGATTCTGCGGAAACTACAGTATTATCAGTGAGTAGCAAGACTGGGACTGAAAAGGTTTTCACAGTTATGTGGGGTTCCGTTCGGCTTTGCGTGCAAAATTGGCGAAAATTCTATAGTTAGTAACTTTAAAATTGTGCATTTCTGCATTTACCCACTAGTTTTATAAGCAGGTTATGTTTCATAAAGAAAAAACTATACAGTATTACAAGAATGGTATTTTCACATAGGTTATTATTATTATTATTATTATTATTATTATTATTATTATTGGTGGTGGTGGTGGTGGTGGGTTAATGCCCCACCCTGTAAAACAACCAAGAAACCTCGGACCAGGACTAACCAAAAGTTCACGACAGAGGACCGAACAAAGGACTTGTTACGGATTGCGACGTGGAATGTAAGGGGTATAAATGATGAGGTGAAAGAAAGAGAGATTGTACAGGTGCTTGAGGGTGCGGAAGTGGATATATGTGGACTAACTGAAACTAAATGGCGAGGTGAGAGTGTGAGAGTATGGATGGGGTATATGCGCGGGAGTAGGAGAGAGTGAGAGGGCAAAAGGAGTGTGTATTGCTGTGAGTAACTGATGGAAGGAGAGTATAAGAGAGTATGGATCAGTTGGCTCAAGGATTGTGTGGGTAAGAGTGGAAGTTGGACTACAAATGTGGGCGATTGTGTGCATGTATGCACCAACGCAAGATCGTGTAAGTAGAGTGAGAGAAGAGTTCTGGACAAATGTGGAAGCGTGCTTGGAAAAGTCTGAAAGGAATGAGAGTGTTTTTGATTGGAGATATGAATGGAAAAGTAGGGAATGTGAAAGTGGATGGAGTGTTTGGTGAGTGGGCTGTGCCTGCGGAGAGATGGATGAGAATGGCAGTGCTTTAGCGGACATTTGTGCCGGGAGAGGGTTGGTGATAGCTAATACCCTCCTCAGGCACAAAATGATCTATAGGTATACATGGTGAGTGATGAGAAGGGTGGATGGTGAACTGAATGAACGGAAGGCAATGCTTGATTATATGTGTGTGGATGAAAGGATGAGAAGGTGTGTAATGGATGCAAGAGTATTTAGAGGTTGTGGGAGTGGACTTTCTGATCACCACTTGGTGGCGGTCAGAATAAAGGTCCAAACAAAATGGAGGAAGAGAAGAAGGGAAGGACAGGAGGAAGTAGTTCTTACAAGGAGGGTAGAAAAGTTACAAGAGGATGGAATAAGGGCAGAATATAAAAGGGGAAGTGGAGGAGCGATTAGGTAAATATAGATTGGAACAGATGGGGGTCGTGGAAGGTGTGTGCAAGATATCCACAGAAGAAATCTGTGCAACATGTGAGGTGGTGTGTGGGGTGAAGAGAAGACGAAAGGGGACTCAGGGAACAGCATGGTGGACTGAAGAGGTGAGAGAGGCTGGCACAAAAGAAGAAAGTACAGTATATGATGAGTGAATGAGGAACAGGGGCGTCGAAGAAACTGAGAGAGGGAAGAGAGAGTTATATGGAGAGGAGGAGAGAGGTGAAAAAATTAGTAAGAGAGAGTAAGAAGAGAGTGGATGAGGAATTTGGAAGGAATTTGAGTGTAAAGTGGAGGGAATATAAGAAAATGTTCTGGAAGGAGGTAAAGAGAGTTAGACAGGGTGCCAACGAAGTTAGTTGGGGTGTGAAAGATAAAAATGGTAGATTACTAGTGGAGAAGGGAGAAAAAGTGAACAGATGGAGAGAACACTTTAATGAATTGTTGAACATAGAGAATGAAAGTAACACAAGCATAAGTGGCTGGGGAATGGCTGGAAGAAGGAGGGACGTGGGAAGAGAGGAAGAAATCAGTAGGATTGAATTTGTGGAAGCAATGAAGAAAGTTAAAATGGGGAAAGCCCCAGGAACTGACGGAGTGTGTGGTGAAATGCTGAAGCATGGGGGAGAGATAGTAGTAGAATGGATATGGAAGGTGTGCAGATTGGCTTGGGAGGAAGGTAGAGTCCAGGAGGATTGGAAGGCAGGTATAATTATTCCCTTGTACAAAGGAAAAGGGGAAAAAGAAGTGTGCGGTAATCTCAGGGGTATTTGCCTTCTCAGTGTAATAGGAAAAGTATATGGTAGGATACTTATTGACAGAGTTAGGGAAATAACAGAAGAATTAGTTGGAGAAGAACAGGGAGGTTTTAGGAAGGGAAGAGGTTGTGTACACCAGATATTCATTCTTAGATCCTTAGTGGAAAACTTTCTAGAGAAGGGACAGAAGTTGTATGCAGCCTTCATGGATTTTGAGAAAGCATATGACAGGGTGGATAGACAATGATGGAAAGTATTAAAATATATGGAGTAGATGGGAAGTTGTTGAAGGCCGTGAAGAGTATGTATGAGGGTGCTAAGGCTGCAGTGCGTGTGGATGGCGAACTGAATGAATTTTTCCATTTGAATGCTGGATTGAAACAAGGTTGTGTCATGTCTCCATGGTTGTTCAATCTGTATATGGGTGGGGCTATGAAAGAGATATAAGGTCGGGCAGTGGATGTTGGAGCGGCCCTAGTGAAAGAGGGCAGTGTTTGGAAACCCTGTACTGTTGTTTGCAGATGATACTGTGTTTTGAGTGAAGACGAAGAGGGCTGCAAGGCTTGGTAGATGAGTCTGGGAGAGTGTGTAAGAAACGGAATTTAAAGGTGAATGTAGGGAAGAGTAAAGTGATGGTCTTCGAGAGATTTGAAGTCAGTGAATGTACAGTGAGACTGGATGGGGAGGATATGGAGAATGTGAGTGCATTAAGGTAGGCTACTTGGGTAGTGTGATGAGTAAGGATGGAAGTCTGGAGGGTGAAGTGCTTGAAAGGGTGCAGCAGAGAAGAAAGGTTGCTTGTTCCTTGAAAGCAGTGATAAGAAACAGGGAAGTGAGCATGGAAGTGAAAAGCTTCTACATGTCAGTAATGTGATACCATCTCTAACATATGGAAGTGAAGCTTGGACCTTGTTGGAGGGAGAGAAGTCAAGAGTGAGAAGGCAGTGGAAATGAGTTATTTGAGAAGAGCATGTGGAGTCACATGGAAAGATAGACTGACAAATGAGGAAGTGAAGAAGCGTTGTGGTGTGGATGTGAACGTGATAGGAAGCGTTAGGAGAAACACATTAAGGTGGTTTGGGCATGTAAAGAGGATGGAGAGTGAGAGACTGACGAGGAGAGTGTATGTGAGTGAGGTGGAGGAGGGTAGAGGAAGGGGGAAGCCGAGGATGAGATGGAGGTATAAAGTGGAGAGCTATATGAGAGAGGGGGGGTGTGAGCTGGGAACAAGGCAGTGAAATGGCGGGGGACAGCGCGGCGACATGGAGGCGATTTGTTTGTGGCCACCCCGTGCGGGATTAAGGTGTCTGGCAATAGATAGATAGATTATTGTTCCATACTAAGATTCTTCACCATTCAGTTACTAAAAGCACCAACAGTCTGGGGAACGAAGGCCTGCAAGCAGGAATGGGTAAAATATGACAAGTAAACATAACTGAAAAACAGAGGTGAAGCAACTGTCACTGACACAGTATAACAATGACACAAGGCCAAACGGTTTCACATCATTTGATACCGTCTAGGTGTTATAGAATCCCCATGGTGTCCCCGTACCGAGGAGACTGTTGAGCACTTCCTCTTGTGGTGTCCCAGATTTCACTCCCACCAGGCGGCCCTTCAAGACCACTTGGCTACCCTTGGATACCCCTGCCTCTCACTCCCTCTCCTACCTGGTGGTAGCTCCGGTGACCCTGACACACGTCTACAAGTTATGCGCCTGCTGCGTGGATTCCTGCGATCCTGCCTGTAACAGCGTGACCTAAGACCCTGCACCATTGGCTGAGGAAGGGCAGTGGGTCGTGTCCTCGACCGTGGCCCTTTATACCCAGAAGAAGACATCATTTGATAGTGGCAGTGTACTGTACCGCACCTACCAAAAATGAATTCATACAGCATCTTTTGAGATGGTGTTTGGTAATGAGTGTAATATGTATCCTGGCAACATGGAGTCCAGGGCTAAGAACATCAGGAAAGAGAGTAAGAATGTGCCCCAAAACATCAGGCTCAGCACTGAGGCAGTTACACAAACTAGCAAGTAAACCTAATTGTCGGCGATAATTAGACAAGTTGCTCATCTACAGTGGATGTTTTCTAATAGTAGTTTAAATGACAAAAAATGAATATTTGAGGGCTAACTTAATAATTTCACACTAATTTGTTTATACTTTATGTGGCCTATGTGTTTTTATTTCACATGAGTTTCTACATGAGGAATAAATCTGTCATCATCTATGCTCAACTGATTCTTACAAAGGGAGGTAACCGTCAAATCTTTCCGCAGAATATGTGAAGCAAAACTTCCATCTTATTAAACATAATCAACTAGCACATACTTGACGATGGCAGGGCAGTCTGGTTGTAATTTCAGCAAGTTCGCTCAGTGGGGAAGAAATATTGTGGCTGTAGGACGTAATTATAGGTAAGCTGTGTGTTTAGTAGGCTGTGATGCGGAAGAGGTTCATTAGGTTTTTAAAATTTGGTGGAAAATGAGTGTACAACTGGACCGGTGCAGGAAGTTATGCACACGCTATTGGGCATCATCATGACTTACAAAAACAAAACGAGAGGTTTTAATGGCACTGGAGTAATATTCTGGGCCCGTGAATAGAGTAGTGGTTTCTAGCCCATTTTTATTGCTGAGAACATTTACCAGTAACATAGGCAATACCTAAAGATATCCACAAATACTTGGAAATTACATTCATTTCCCTCCCTTTCCTCCAGGTTCCACAGTAGGCCAGAAGAATGCAAAGATTAGAGTCAAAGAATGTCACAGTTGAGTCTGAAGGGTGTTAGGATAAGAACTGTATAATATTATGGTTAGGGTCAAAGGTTACCAAAGTATGGTAAGGGCCATTGGATATGGTTTTGACAGTTCACTTAGGACCCATTTAGCCTCATATGAATGACACCATTAGGTATTTTTCTTTAAATGTAGCAAAAAACTTTGCTCGGATAATTAGTTCCAGTAAGATTGTTCCTAACTCCTCCAAACTGAAATCATCTTTCCTAAGCCAGCTAAAATTGCCAGACATTAACTGGGTTAAAAATGTCCAGACTGAAAGGGTTGATCCCACAGTTTTCCACTCGTTTGAAACCTTTGGTAAAGACAAGACTGTCAAGATGGAAAGTAATACATATGCTGTATCTAAAATGTCATTTCTCCATAGGCTAAATCGATTGTGTAGTAGACAGCATGAAACAGTTATTTTAGAAAAAGTTTAAACCCTTGAATCTCAGTAGCAACCTATTTGGTTTATTCTTGCAGCTTCCCAACCATTTAATTGGAAAACTTGTTTAAACCCTTGAATCTCAGTAGCAACCTACTTGGCATATTCTTCTAGCCCCAGGTTCTTAAGCTCCTGTTGGGGCAATAAAGGATGTAATCTTATTAATTGTAACTGAACATAATTAATAAATGTGCAAGCCTGGAGTGCAGCTATGTATAGTCTGTTTGACCTAATTTATCATGCATAGTAATAAATAAACTAATGACATGCAGTGATTTCCTTACTGATTTTAGAAATTATAGGTGATAGGATGTGCACATTGTTATTCATTGACTGAG
>JAGKTI010002369.1:31967-45347 GCA_018397915.1 Birgus latro
TCTCTCTCTCTCTCTCTCTCTCTCTCTTTTAATAAAAAGTTATGCTTTTTTTCAGGTGGCTGGTTACTGCCTTGCCCTTGATATGACTGCACGAGACTTCCAGGAAGAGGCAAAGAGCAAGGGCAACCCCTGGACATTAGCTAAGGGCTTTGACACAGCCCTTCCAGTTTCACGCTTCATACCCAAAGAAGAACTGAAGGATCCATCTGCAGTTAGGCTGTGGTGCAAGGTAGGTGGTGTGAAGGGAGAAAGGCAAGTTAATCTAGAGTAAGAACAGGGCTGCTGGATAATGAGGATAAATGAGAGATGAGTTCTTGTAATGTTTGGAAGAAAGAGAAAGGTAAGGTTTGAATCATTAGTTGTAAAAGGAATGAGACAGATGAAGGGTGGAAAGTGTTTAGGCACTTCTGTTTTTAGGTTTTCAGTTCCAATTCACCCCAGAAAAGCATTTGATGATTGATCTATTGCGTGACTGTACAGGAGAGCGAGTGATGAGAAGTATAGAAAGAATGAGGTAAAAATGGAGGTCTGATGAACTAAAGAGTTTAGTAAAGTGTAAAAAATATTAGGTAGGTGGGGGCACTCACCATCCATTCACTCGATGTAGTGCTGCTCCTGGGTGGCCGCCCTTTCCTCTCCTCCTTCCTTCTTTCCTTCCTTCCTCTTATGTCATTCTTTCCTTCATTCTTTCCTCTTCCCTCTGTTTACAGGTGACTCTACACTGAGTGACAAGCCAAATGGTTTCCTGTACACCAGGAAACCATTTACTATGCTGGGAGGTAACCATATTACAAAACAATGGTGCCTGGTGGTTTAGTGGGTAATTAAGGTGCTTCAACCAGAATGCACCTCACCGGGTCGGTCAGGATCACATGATGGCCGTGTTGTGAACCTGTGTTGGTTCATATGCAAAGGTTGGTTGGAGTTTATTGCTCACATAATGCCATTCAGGGATGAGTGAGGCTGGTCACTCTCATCTTAAATGTCAGGACCAACTTGCCTAGCCCCAGGCTCCTATGCTCATTATGAGGCAACACAGGTTTAGAGGATGGATGGTTGGTTGGATAAAAGATATTAGGAGCCATAAAAGAAGAGGAAGAGTAACACTGGGATTGTTTAGTCAAGAAAGTCATTAAGAAGTTTTGACTGAAAATTGGGAAATAGCTGGGATACTGTGTAAGTTTTTGTCCATGCTGCTGAGGAATTGGCAGCTCAGAGTCTGTGAGCTAGCTCGCACAGATGTTTGATGTCTTTTAGGCATATCATTGTATTTGTGGATGGATTAAGTGGGGAGGTCAAGGTGAGGTTATTGAGCTGGAGAGTTGGTTTTAAAATGAACTGAAAAGACTAGGATATAAATACATTACTGTCCTGTGTGCAGATGGTGTTCTGTTGCTTAGGGACCAAGGATAGAAGTGTTTGTAATTAATGAAAATGGCATGGTCACACAGAAAGAATGGATATAACATGGGTTGTATAAAGAGTATGTATGGATGAATTGAAGGTAGGAGGAGATGTGGAATACCAAGATGATGATGAAGTGTTGGAGTAAGTGTGTGATATTGCAAGTTGTGGAAGATGAGAAAGCAAAAGAATTGACATGATGTAAGTGGCCGGATGAAATGTGTATGTTGCACCGTCTTTTTAACCAGGCAGTCTGCAGAATGTTTACCTGACATTTCTTGCAAGAGTGATGTAGTTAGGTGAAGCATGATAGGGTGCATGGTTTCACTATTGGGGTGGAGCTGAATATTTTGAAGACTTCAGTAATGAGCAGTGGGGGGTGTGGTTCATTTTACTGAACATCCAGATGATACTTCCGGTTTTGTATTTACCGGTACCATTTTCCTGCTTGTCGATCCTCTCCAACTAGTAAACAGCACCAGAAATGAGATTAAAATGATGATGTTTGGACATAGGTGTGGCCCATTTTCACTGAACTGTGATGATAGTTCTTCCTTTATACAGTATTTGCCATTTTCCTTTTTCTGGACTCCTCCCATCCCATTACGATTACTGGAAATAGGGCTACACTGATGATGACAGATGTTTATGTGCTTCAAGTCTGTAGAAAAAATAAACAAATATGGTACTGTGCACAGCACAAGAGCAGTCACATTACGGTACCATACAGTACTCACGTAAATATTTCAGATTGATAGTGTATCAAGCCAGTCCTCACTGTAAGGCAGGGATGTGCTGTAAGTTATCACAGCATTTTCCATGCAGTTAGGACCATAAATTAGGGCAGCTGACTAATCAGCTTCATAAGGAGGAATGGAACTGTAAAAGGAAATTTTTGTATAATTTACTGAGGATTTAGTAGCAAAAAATATTGGAAAGAAAAGTAAATTACAGTGAGGACTGATTGGGCATTGTTGTTGTTGTTGTTGATCAACCTCAGTCTGTCCGGCAGAGCAGACCTACCGACAGCAGGCAAACAACCGCCCCTACAGGGTCATCGTGTGCAGTAAACTGATGTTCCCTTGTGGTTGACAGTGCCTCTCCACAGTTAGGCATGGGGAAATGGGTTGAGGTTAAGTTGCTGGGTGGATGCCACATTTGTGTCTCTCCTCCCAGTTAACAGGAACACCATAGTAGGGTCCACTTCACCACAAGATCTTGTTATTTGGCTACCACCCAGTAAATTATTTCGCAGGTTGCAGGAAACTATTAGACCTGTCACTCATTGCAGAGGCATCTGAAGTGGAAATCTCTCTATCCATCTCTAGCCTGAAGCCATAATCCTGTAAGGAGTGGCCATTTGTCTTTGAGTTAGTTGTTTTAACATGAAGGGGCACTAACCGTCTGCCAACCCATTTGTTGACACGTAGGGAACACATGTGGGTTAGTTATATGGTTGCTGCCCAGCATGTTACTCAGTGTAAAGCCAGCCACCTGAAAAGGAAAGAAACTGAAATATTGCTTTCAATTTTTCCAGGTCAATGGAAAAATACGGCAGGATGGTACAACAGCTGACATGATTTTCTCCATCCCATACTTGCTAGCACATATCTCTCAGGTGATCACATTGGAACCCGGAGACCTTGTGTTGACAGGGACGCCTGCAGGGGTTGGCCCAGTGAAACCAGGTGATGCCATTTCAGCAGGCTTGGGTGATTTGTTGACGATGGAGTTTTCAGTGGCACAGAGGGAGTAAGAGGATCATAGTTAGGGTCTTGCCACACTGAGGTCAGAGTCATATTTATTTTGATGCAAGTTGTCAAATTATGTTGGTTAGAGTAAAAGTTGGAATAAGAACATTCCAAACCTTAGGGTCACACTTTAAGCATAAGGTTTCTCACTTTCACCTGCTTCATGTTGGGTATTGAGATGGAGTGCCCAGAGTGTGGCCTGGTGAAATAGGATGTTTCTGTTCCAACTTTACCTAGAGCAACATGACCAGACAGTTTGTGTTAAAGTATGTGTGGTTCCATCCATAATGTGGTGAGACCATGAGTGAAAAGACACTGAAAGAAGTTGAATTAGGGTGATTTATATTAGCAAAAAGGGATGGAGATGGGAAGAGTGTGGGAAAGTATTTTAAGGAAAGTTTGCAACCCTTGATTATTTTCTTTGATTATTTTCTTTGAATTTGGCATGTCATAGGAAATAGGAATTTGAAAGAGAGAAAATCAAAGTTGAACAGTTAAAAATACTGATCCTAGCAGCAGCAGCAGCAGAGAAAGGGAGATAGAGAGAATATTTTGTAAGAAATTCATAACTGTTCAGCTGAAAAGTAAATTGGTATTTTTGTCTGCAGTTGTATGTACGTGGTCTCCTTTCACTGGGCACTCTGCTGAACATTAGCTTTTGCTTTTGTGCTTTCCTTTTTCATTCCCTGGGTCCTCATGAGTCTACTTACTCCTTTTTAAAAAGTAGGATTTTAGGTCAGAATGATGAAGAAAATCAGAGTAAGTGGAAGGTAATTGGTGGTACAGTACTGTAATATGTTATTATGTGGTACAAAATGGGTATCTTAGGGGTAAATATTGAGATCATGGCACCAATTAGAATTATTACCATAAGTTCTTCACTTCGGCTATCACGTTTTCGGCATGGCGGCACCAATTAGGAGTGATAGCCAAGGGTGGAGTGTATACAGTATAAGAAAAAGATGCTGGTGTGTTTTGGATATGTAACATATCTTGTATCCAATTTTTAATGGGTTTAGTAGTTAAGGGTAATGCACTGAATTGTAATACAGTAAAACCTAGATATAGTGGACTTCAGTGTACCAGAATTCGCCTTTGTTGGAATGGAGGAGCTACCGGACTAAATTTCAATACAGTATATCAGAAAAATTCTGAAAAAGCCAGCTGTGGTCTAGACAGCCAGACCTCAGCCCGGAGCGGCTTTGACATCACTCATTTTTTTTTTTTAATCCACAAAATACGACTTCAGTCCAGACCGGTGACGCCATAATTCCCTCATTTTGGGTGGAAAAATGACGGTGTATCAGAGTACTGTCCACACAGTTTGTGTGTTCGTGCATCACTTGGTGGTGAGCTGGTGGCGTCACTATTGCCTTCTTGCGCTCTGCCTCAGTCAGACCCATGCTGCCATAACCCACTATCAGAGGAAAAATGGCCGTCTGCCTCTGTACTGAATGGTCAAAGTCACCTGGGCAAGAAGAGGGAGGGAGCTGCTCGCTCATAATAGGCCTAACCCACTAGGTAAGCAAAAATGACTGTGTTACCATCTTACCAAATCGTCAAAGTTGCCTGGGCAAGAAGAGGGAGGGAGCCGCGCACTAGTAATAGGCTTAATCCACCAGCTGAGCAAAAATGACCATCTTACCTCCCTAACAAATGGTCAAAGTCACCTGGTCAAGAAGAAGAGGGAGGGAGGGAAGAGAAGATGTGAGAAACAAAGTGACTGAAAGAAGAGAGAGGGTGGGAAGAAGAAAAGGAACATGGGAGAGGGAGAGAAGGAGAATGTGAGAGGGAGAGAAGAAAACAAAGAGGGATAGAGAGACTAAGGAGTAAGGGATTGAAAGAGAAAATGAGAAAGGGAGAGAAGGAAGATAAAGTGCGAAGTAGAGGGAGTGAAAAAAGACAAAGGGAAGGTAGAAAAGGAAAATGGAGGAGGGAGAGAGGGAAAAAGTGAGGGGAAGAGAAGGAAACAGCAGGAGAGTGAGAGAGAGAATAGGGAGGAAGGGAAGGAAAAAAAGAGAGAATGAGATGAAGGAGGGAGATGAAAAAGGAATATCTGAGCGAATTTGAAGGCGGGAGGAGAAGAGGTAGGCCAAGGAGAAGGTGGAGGGATATGGTGGAGGAGTGGATGAGGAAGAGAGGTATGGAAGTCGTTGAGGCTAGGACTGACAAGACATCGAGCTGGCTGGATGAATGTTGTGAGAAGTGCATGATCAGGGATTTGGCACCCGTTTTTAACATGACGTTGTCCGGATTGACTCATTTGGAAACATTTTTGTGAAGCTGCAGAGTATGGCAAATGTTTTTGGTGTATCAGATAGAGCCAGGATTCCGGGGGCCTGAATGATGAGTGAATGGAAGCGTGGCCATTGAACTGGGCAAACTTGGGCTGTCTGGACATTGCTACTCCCCATCCTGCCCTAGGGTGGGAAAGGAGGTCCGGATGATGATGATGATGGAAATTTTACCCTAATGCTGTGAAAATTATTGTTTCCCATACTGTATACATAGTGATTAACAGTGTAGCATCCATCCAGCAGTCCATCAGGAGGGCAGGGGCCTGGGGGCTAGGCTACTAATTCCAGACATTGAAAGCAAAAATGATCAGTTGCTTGCTCCATAATGGCTTTGCATAAGCAACAAACCCCAACCATGCACTTCAGAAGTAGACCCATTTGAACCACATCCTGTTGGAGTGCCTTAACTCACTAGACCACTAGGTGTCTAAAGAATTGTATGAGGGCAACAGGGCTAACATGATTAGTGGACAGCACAAAGACCCAGCCTTTTTCTCCCTGCATGCATTGGAGAACTGTCCCATATAGGGTAAAGTACCCAGCTGCAACAAGGGATGGTTAACATCACTGCCAGTTAAATGTGCCTTTACTTAGGAATTCATATGACAGAAACTATTCTATGCAAAATCCTGCATACAAGAAATGTGTACAAAATAATGCACAGATATTTATTTACAAGGAAGACATCCTAACATTACTAAGTATTGTACAGGGATAGTAAATTTATTGTTGGTATATGTCATTAGTTTACTCATATTTTTGTTTCTTAAAATTAAGCTTGAACTGTGATAAGTAATGTGAGGAAAGTTTAACTTAATTCTGCCATGGCATAATGTATTGTGCAGTACCAACTTTGCGTCATGCACATTGTTGGTAGGTATACAGATATACAGGGTGTCCATAAAGTCTCTTTTCAATTTAAAAATATTACAAAGGCAATTGATGAGATATCTTAATCAGATTTGTTCTATGTACTCATTGGTTATCAAAGTTTTTAATCACATTGCATTTGTGTATTTCAGGTACCCTGTTGATGAAAGATGTTGAGTTAAGGTACTGTTAAATGAACCCCTTTGTAAAGAGACTTTATGGACACCCTGTATAACTCTGACAATGTGGTAAGGTTTTTGTATTGCAGGCGCAGCTTTGATAAGACAGTTTTTGTGGTGGGTTCTTATATAACCATTTTACTGTTTGTTTACCAGTTCATTTATTCCAGTATAAAGCATTAAAAAGTTTCAGCTGAATAAAGTTAACTACTATATTTAAGAACCTGCTTTGTTGTACAGTAATAGATACATGGGTTGCAGATAAAGTAGCTTTTCTAATTGTGAAATTTTTTGTAGTCAGTACTGTAATTGTTTTCAGTTCATTGTAACTGGTAATAATTTGTATGGGGTATCAGTTGGTGATGGTATTCATTTTTAACATATTTGTGGTTATTTAACAGCACAGATAAAGATAAAATAAAAATGATATTGCTGTGTTACTTCTACCAAATTATTAACCCTTTCACTGTGGTAATGTTTCAGTTTTGTTCTTACTGCCGCACATACTCATTTGCTTTAGGGGAAACCTGTCATAGTGTTGGATTAGAAACAGTTTTCATTAGCATTTTCATAATAATTTCTGTATTTTCATTTATTCTGGCTGCTGCCAGATGATGATGTTCAGCTTAGTGATCAGTATCATATCATGACTTACAAGAGAGTATGATTTAAATTTCATATCTGCTTTTTGTGATATGATTTCCATGCTCCCTGAACCCCAGAAGTACAGACACCGCAGATACCCTGTGAAACATTCCAGCTCCTGAGAAACACTCACACAAAGACCCCAGACACACCACCAGCACAGTAACATTTGCACTAGAACACCAGCAGCACACCAAAATATGCCATAGCCCACAGAACATACCTTTATCCCGGAAATATACCCTGATAACTCACTTCTGTCTAGCAAACACAGAAAAGGATATAGTAAGAACAACATAGTGAAGGGATGGATTATTTTTGTTTTTGTTTTTAATGTTACTGTATTGTTATTCGACTTCATTTCTCTTCAAATGGTATCTTAGGTTAGGTTATGTCCATCCATCCGTACAGTACGTCCGTTAGTCCGTACATCCATTCATCTCTTCCATGCTGTATCTCAAAGCCATTTGTTGGAACTTTCTCATGTTTTGTATAATTTTAGGGACATATAGGAGGTTGATGCCCATCTTTTTCAAATTTTGAAAAAATCGGAGATGGCCAGCTTATGACCAATTTTCTAATTTTGAAACTTAAAATCTTATCTCTTTAACAGACAGGTTTACATTTTGTAACAAAGTGGAATATAGTCTTTCTGAGAGAGGCTTACTTTTATTGTGGTTGAAGGTTCAGTTAAGGAGAAATGAAGGTTTTTCCAGGAATGGAAAAGGGGTGGTAACAAAGAGGATTTCTAGGCTGCCAAGCCTATGACTAGAAATGAGGTACCGGTATACAGGGCAAAATCTCAGTCTCAGTGACTTTTACTGGATAACCTAAATAATGCTGAAAGGAAGAATATGGTATTTAAGGTGGCAAATCAGATGAAGGGGGAAAACAGGGTTGCTGGTGAGCTGTGTGTGAAGAATGATGAAGGAAAGGGAGGCTGCCAGAGATCAAGCAGCATGGAGAGCCACCATTAGGTGACCAAGGTGGATATGCATTCAAGCATGTTGGAGCCTTTATAAATGAAAGAAAACAAGATGAAAATGAAATCCAGTGTACTGAAGACTGAAGTTGCCCTTCTTCAGTCCTGGGGATAGGGAGGGAGATGATGATTGTCCATGAAAATGGACCCACTTACATTCATGCCACCACATGAATGCATCCATCTTCACCGCATTGGAATAGAATAATATTGAAGGAGACAAAAGTAAATTGACAGGATGCAAAAGGAGGGAATAAGACAAGAATAATAGCAGGGCACTGTTCTTGTCCTTATGGTGACCCCGGGCCCATTCGAACATGAATCTGGTGGACTTCAGGAACAAGCCATTTTAGCTGGACACTTCCATAGAGCTTTTATTAGGTAATGTTGAAGAACTGCCTGTGTTGTGAAAGTGAGTTACATGTGGTTGTGGTGTAAGGGGCTGCATTACAATGAGGGCACAGTTTGTTGTTCATGAGCTTTATTTTAAAGCTGTTAGTGAAGGAACATAAAAATATAAATGAACAGCTAGTTTCCTATGGCCTCTTGTATGTAGGAACCTAAGGTTCAGCAACTGTAGCCTATAGCATTCACTGGAAAGTGACTTGTCTATAGCCCTTATAACAGTACATGATTAAAAAGCCTCCAGCCACCATGAAAAAGTTTCACCTTAAAGTATATGACCGTCACTATGACAGGTTCTTCATACCACTGGATTACGATCATTCAGATTACCGTTGATACTCGAGTATTGCCAGCATCCTACCTTTCTCATTGTGCTGCTCCCTAGTGTGATATATTATGCCTTGATCCTTGGATAATATTCATGTGTTGCATTATTCTTTACAGTATTCTGTTGACAGTAAGAACTTGCAGTGTCAGTTGAAAGGTATAGTGTTTGAGCCTACTTAAAGACCACTGATTGATGTCAGGCAGGGCATCCACTCTTAGAGTCAAACCTTAGGGTCATATGCTTGTTTGCCTAGGACTTTTATAATGACATTTGCTAAGCAATTATTTTTGCCTGTTACGCCTTTATATTGTATGTTTAGCACTCGTGCTTCACGACCATAGGGTTGGCAGTTCGAGCCCACACCGGGGTCGTGTATTTCTGGAGAAAGATGAAGCGGTCTCTCCAAGTATCTCTCCTTGCCCTGCAGAGTTATGTGGTCCATTGGTCCTAGCTCAGGGGATTCACCCTCTCTTGTGTGATACTGATATAAACTACAGTATGTCAGTTTTGGAAAGATGTACTGTTGTGTGCTATTGTTATTATTTTTGTCAATCAACCCCAGTCATTCTGGCTGAGCAGACCCATTAACTGCAGGCAAGCAACCAACTCTGCAAGGCCATCACATACAATGAACCTATGATCCCTTGCGGCTGACAGCACCACACCATAGCAAAGTGCAGGGAATAATGTGGAGATTTGGTTCCCTAGCTGGATGACGCATTACTGTCCATCCATCCAGTTAACAAGGACACCATAGCAGGTTCCACTTTACCCCATGATTTGGTAATATGGTTACCACCCAGCATAATAAATGGTTTTGTGGTCTACAGGAAGCCATGAGCTTGTCACTCAGTGTAGATAGCCACCTGAAGTGGAAAGAAGAGTAATAAAAGTGACCAGAAGGAAAGGGAGAAGTAGAGAGAGAGGAAGGTAGATACACATAAAATGCAAAAGGGGAAGGAAGATGTAGGCAGCACTGTGTCAAGTGGGTGGATGATGGTCGCCATCACCTATCACCAAGTACAGTACTGTACTGTAAATAGTATACAACATGACACTAAGGTGTAATATTAAAAATAAATTACTAAGGAAGAAGTACTAATAAGTCCTCCATGCCAACATGAATATAGAAGTTTTCTTAACTAAGAAGGGAGTAATGGAGAGAGTTCTAGAAGGTATGATTAGAGAAAGGGTGAATATCGATGAGATGCAGTTTGGGTTTATGCCAGGCAGAGGGACCACTGATGCCATATTCATTGTTTGACAGCTTCAGGAAAAATATATTGGAAAGAAAAGGGAATTGTATTTTGTTTTTGTTGATTTGGAAAAGGCCCTTGACAGAGTCCCTAGAGAGGTGAAGAAGTGGGCAATGAGAAAGCTAGGGTTGGACGAATGGCTGGTTAGGGTGGTTATGGCCATGTACATGGGTGCTCGCACCCAGGTATGAGTGAATGAAGCTTTGAGTGATGAGTTTTCCGTGAATGTTGGTGTGCATCAGGGGTCAGTTTTGAGTCCCTTGTTGTTTATCATGATGCTTGAAGCCCTCTCACGTGACTTCAGAGATGGACTCCCATGGGAGATGTTGTATGCTGATGATTTGGTGTTGATTGCAGAGAATGAAAAGGAGGCGGAGGAAAGATTTAAGAAGTGGAGAGATGGTATAGGGTACAAGGGCTTAAGGGTAAATACAGATAAAACAAAAGTGATGATATGTAGGGTTGGTGGCGGTACAATCAGAGGAGAGGGAGAGGGGCCATGTGCAGTTTGCCACAAGGGTGTAGGAAGTAATTCCATCTTGTGTAGTGTTTGTGATAAATGGGTGCACAAGAGATGTATTGGTATTAGAGGTAGACTGCAAGATGATGCTAATTTCATGTGTGCGGCGTGTCGGGGAGAGCAGGTGGAGATTGTTAGGCGTGAGAGGGTTGAACTTGCAGGTGAGTCTCTTGAGTGTGTGGAGGAGTTTCGTTATTTGGGGGACATGTTAAGTGCCGGAGGTGGGGCTGGAGTTAGCTCAGTTGCTAGGGTGAGAAGTGGTTGGAAGAAGTTCAGGGAGCTGTTGCCTCTCCTGACATTGAGAGGACTCTCCTTACGTGCCAAGGGGTCTTTGTATGCAGCATGTGTTAGGAGTGTGATGCTGTTTGGTAGTGAGACCTGGGCAGTAAAGGAAGAGGATATTCGCAGGTTTAAACATACAGAAATGTAGATGATTAGGTGGATGCGCAGTGCGTCCCTGCGTTCAAGGCCTGGGGGGGCTGGGTTTATGATGGAAGAGTTGAGAGGTAGGATGGGACTGGAGTGTATTGGTGTTATGATGAGGAGAGGTAGGCTGAGGTGGTTTGGACATGTGGAGAGGATGGGGGATGATAATTGGGTACAGAGGGTGAGAGGTGTTAATATTGGGGGAGGGGTTTGGAGGGGTAGACCGAGAAAGACATGGGACGAGGTCTTTAAGTGTGACTTAAGGGTTAAGGGACTGAACAGGGAGGCTGCCAGGGATCGAGCAGTGTGGAGAGCCGCCATTAGGTGACCAAGGCCGACGCATGCAAGCATGTTGGAGCCTCCCAAAACGAAACAAAACGATCCAGGTAGTTCATTTGTTTCTTCCTTTTGGAAAGCCTTGAACATACTTGAATGTTTCAGTCTTGTTCTTGTAATGGTCCATGCTGCCTGCTCTCAGGCAGAATATCAATTCTGTCCCCTTACCATGTCATATTGTAAGACCCCATACCAGGTCTTCTTCCTCTTGGTGCTCTTGCCAGCTTACACCCTCCAATCCCTCCACATATCCAGACTGCCTCTGTCTACTTCTATGCATACATCACCAATGCATTTAATTCACAACCAACCTCTCAGCTGCTCATTTGCAGCTCTGTCATTCAAGCGAACAAGGTACATCTGTGTTGTCATCTTCTCTCTTGTCTCAAACCTATGAATGTTGATCTTTGCTGCCTAACTTTAACCAACCAAAAGCAGTATATATTTTCACACATTCAGCATTTCAGTGTTTCTTCAGTGTTAAAGGAGAATCCTCTCAGGGCCAAGAGAGATAATATTCCCAAAACTTATTCCAAATACTGTATATACTTCATTTATAACCTTAGCAAACTAGTTTCAGCTCCTCCCCAATCAGATTATAACCTCCAGGTTACAGAGTTCCTGCATACTCTGAAAAGATAACTATCAAGTGTATCAATTCACATCAAGCTGTCTTTCTAAGTTCACTTTGTAGCAGTTATGCAATATATTCATCTCTGTCATCCAACATCACAGATATAGTTCCCACAGTATTAGTACTTCCTTCTCTCCACCTCCCTCCCTTCTACCCTTTTTTCTCTCCCTCTCCATATCTCCTTCCTTTCCATCCTTTACATCCTTCCCTGTTCTTCCTTTGTCTTCTCGTCTTCCTCACCCTTCTTTACATTCCCGCATCTAGTCTTATCTCCTCTATCTCCCCACGGGATGGTGACACTGCAGTTCTTTGCCACCGAAGAGATGGAGAGGAGAGTACCGTACAAAGTATGTGGGAATACCAAGCAAGGCATTCATTCATTCATGCATCATCTAATCCCATGAGAAACGTAGGAGCTTGGGGCTAGGCAAGTTGGTCCTGACATTTAAGATGAGAGTGAGCAGCCTCACTCATCCCTGAGTGGCATTACATGAGCTAAAACCCCAACCATCCCTTGGATATTAACCTGCATTAACTCAATCCGATTGGAGCACCTTAATTACCCACTAAAACCACCAGGCGCCATAATCTGGCAATATGATTATCACCCATTGTAAAAATGGTTTCCTGGTGTACTGGAAACCATTCACCTTGTCGCTCAGTGTAGAGTCACCCATAGACAGAAGGAGGAGGAATGAATGAAGGAAAGACAGAAGAGGAAGGAAGAGAGGAAAGGGCAGTCGCCCAACAGCAGCATTACATCGTGTGAGTTGACTGTGAGTGCCCCGGCCTACCACTAAACGGCAGCAAACCTAATGGTCCTTTCAAAGCTGTTTGTTACAGAGAAGACTTTAACTATACCATCTGATTCTTTGAGCTGAAGATAAAGACAGTAAAGCAAGAAGGCTCTGCCTTACTCCAGCCCATCAAACCCTCCAGCAGAAGCCAACAGGAATTAGTTGGAAGGACCACCATGCAGCATATAAAAGGTATCATGGAATTTTCTTATGAAAGATCGAATGAAAAAATTATATTCTACACCATCTTACTTTGTAAGAGAAAAGCAACATTAATTTCATAATAGTGCACTGTTGTTGTATTCTCCAAGATCTGAAAGAAAGGAAAACAGTTTGTCAAATAAAGAAGGGAAACAATCAGAGGAAGGAGAGGAGCAGATGAAGAAGGGAAGAGATAAGAAGAAAGGAAGAGGGGGGAGAGGGAAGAAGGTAAAAAAAAGAAAAAGAAGAGAGAAAAATTGGAAGTGGGGAGGGTAGAATGGGAAAAGAGGGAAGGAGGGGCAGACAGGAAAAGAGGAGGGATGGGGGAGAGAAAAAGAACAAAGGAGGA
>JAGKTI010002369.1:55342-68134 GCA_018397915.1 Birgus latro
CTGCTGCTGCTGCTGCTGCTGCTCCTACTACTACTACCACTACTTCCACAGTCACAAAAATATACACTGCATAACTATGATGTTAAACCATTTTTAACTGTAGCCTGCCCTAAAACTGCAGTCCCTCCATTTTGAATATTGAATTGTGACATGAGATTAACGTTAGAATAGGCGTCTAGCCATGAAGAAGTGCTTTAGAGCGTAGAGCCATTGTTCGAATATGAAGCTATTCACGAAGAAGTGCTATGGAAAGTGTAGAGCCACAGTTAAAGCATGAAGCTTGTCGCGGAGAGCAATGGAAAGGATGCAAAGCCAGAGCATTGACTAATTATTTCACTGGCTTGCATGAAATAAGCTGCAAAACAATAAAAACCTGGACCAGTTAAGGTAAATGGAGCACAGGTGTAAATCGATCAGTCAGTGTTTGGTTACCCTGAGAGCGAGGGGGACAGTGAAACATAAGACCGAAATTTCTTTGGTTAATTCCTTCAGTCTGTTGCACGTCTCCGTTTTGTTTTTCCTTTTCCCAGACGATTTTATTTAGTTTGAAAGAGCTATTTAGTAACGAAGGTGTTACTGAAGGATAAAGCTAACACTTCCAATTCGAAAAATCCCTCCTAAGTTCAACGAAATTTTTTTGAATGTAGAAATAAGGGCGAAATTATCGTAGATAAAAAAATTAAGGAGGTTCCCTTGTACCTATTCCTTGCCATTTAATTTCGTTTATGGCACGTTTTATTATCCTGTATGTGACTGAAAGTGTTTGGCGAAATAATTTGAGATGGTTTCGCCATGTGGGGAGGAAGAAGAGTGTATGCGAAGAGTATGAATGAGGTTGAGAGAGAGAGGAAGAGGAGGAAACCAAGAATGAGATGGGGGGATGGATTTGGAGAGAGACGCGAGAGAGGGGTGTGTGAGTTGGAGGAAGAGCAGCCAAATGGCAAAGGACATGGCGACGTGAAGGGGACTTGTTTGTGGCCATCCCTTACAACATTAAGGGATTTTGCAATGGAGAGGTAGATAGGTGTTATTCATGCAACATCTGTCAGTATGAAAGATTTATACATAACATTATAGATTAGAGAACAATAAGATGTAATATGTAAAATAAATCGCTAGAAAAGAGGTGCGAGAAAACCTCCTAAGCTGACGAGAATACAACCCATGGTCTCCTTGATATGTAAACTTCGTAGCTTCTCATGCTTATCAATTTATTTTGCATAGCACATTTTCATATTCCCCTGCATGTTATTTATAGACTTTTCAATATCAAAATAGTTTGCATCAGTGATATATAAGGATATGAAGCTGCAAAATAAATCGCTGGGGAAGAAATGTTGCGAAATCTCTCAAGCCAGTGAAAATACGACATGCGGTTGAGGGATGGGAGGATTGTTACAGTAATCGGGGACCAGCATTTAAGAGAAAGTACTATAATTTTACGCTGGAGCATGTAACTGTGGTGAACTTTGTACTATGATAAGTCTGTGGTGAGCTCGGTAATGGGATCACAAGCACAAACTTCCAAATTTCACGAGTCAACATTTCTAGGCTTCTATATAGGAATCTAATCTTACCATTTCAGTTGACGATTATTTTCCTCCAGGTCTTACTCAGCATTCAAGTTACATATACACGAACTTAACGACAATACAATAGGGTAACAATAAAGTAGGGTAACAAGCACACCTTTCAGATTTTACAAGCTTATACAATTCTTATATTATCACTAGTTTCTTCTCGTATTCCTCTACACTAGTTTTGCAGCTAGTCCGCAGACAAGGTCATTCAGTGCGTTGCCTATTGTTCGATTGTGTTACCGTTTTCCCTTTACATTCTACGTTTTCTAATCATTCACAACTATTAAATGCCTCTCCTAAGTGTATTCTGTCAATTTTAACTTGGCTTAAAATTGCCACTCCTCCATCTCGAAAGCTGGGATGATCCTGAGTTAAGGCAGACAAATCTTGCCAAGTCCAATCTTAACTTACAACACGACCTGCAACAGTCTTTATTAAACACAGGTCGAGGAAAATAATATGGTAAAGCTTGATTCCTGTTA
This sequence comes from Birgus latro, assembly GCA_018397915.1. Taxonomy (NCBI): domain Eukaryota; kingdom Metazoa; phylum Arthropoda; class Malacostraca; order Decapoda; family Coenobitidae; genus Birgus; species Birgus latro. The sequence continues at coordinate 57,405 of JAGKTI010002369.1, forward strand.
AACCTTTATGCTGATGGGTTATTGCTCCACCTTTATTTTGTGAATATACTTAAGCTGACCAAAGTACTCTTTACATTTAAATACTGCTATCTCCAGACGAGTTTATTTCAAAGGAGATACAGCCTTCATTAAACTCTTCACAGCCGTAGGTCCTCATCAGCTTGAATAAAATCGTCTGGTGGTAACTTGATTATATAAAATGTAAAACGCGTGAAGGGGTTAACTAGCGGCGACAGGCAGTGGGTAATTTGTCTCATTTTAGGCAATGGAGTTTTCGTAACACCTCTCCCGTGCCGAATTACTCCCCACATTACACCTTAGTGGCCACACTCTGTGTTATTAATTCAGACTATGTCGAAATTAAAATGCTATCAATAGCATGCAATATAATCTAAGGGGTAATGCAAAATAAATCGCTCAGGAAGAGGTGCTACGAAACTTCTGTACCACACAATACGGAAATGCCAGCAAGTATCGCTATACGGATTCCCTCGCAGAGCGGTGAAGCCACATTCCCCTTCTGAGTTGACATTTTTGTGTACCTGTCCTGTTTTTGCCTCCTTCAATCCGGTGATTTCTTTATTTTTGATTATTTTATACAATTAAGGGGAGGCCTCTTGAAGTGAGGGGGATAATGAAGACTATTTCTATGACCTCTGCAATCCGAAAGGTATCCCATTCTTAAAACAATCACCAGAAGCTAGCGAGGATAAAATGGAGAATACATCACTGGACTGAAGAGAATAATGAGTAGTCGAATGAATTAGGAGACACTGCGGAGGATGGGTGGTGATCAACAGAAAGTTAGAAGAAAGGCCGCGAATGTTGCAGAAATGATGAGTCAGACAGTGGTTCCAGCCATCTCGCTGGGTCGTCGCCGGGAAAGGGGCGGATGGCGGGAGGCTTGATTATGAGGAGTCATTTTGATTGAATTTTGAATAGGAAGAGTAATGTGTAATGGGCATGTAGTTTGGCGTTGACACTTAAAGACACTTGTGTTGAAGAGTATGCTGGCCTACTCTTTGTGTTACTGAAACACAGAAAAAGTTCAGCAAAGGTGGATGGTCAGGAACTAGTCCCGAGGGCTGATGAAACGGGAGCTCCAGCTCTCCCTGTCATCAGCTTTCCATCCACCTTGGGAGTACCGCCCTGCTCGACTGGTGCTACAGGCTACTCCCTATACGTATGAGAAGTTTGTTCTATCTATTGCCAGACGTCTTAATCCCGTAAGGGGTGGCCACAAACAAATCGCCTCCATGTCACCCTGTCCCCAGCCATTTCATTGCCCTGCTCCCAGCTTACACCCCCCTCTCTCTTATACCTCTCCACTCCATCCCTCCATCTCATCCTTGGCCTCTCCCTCCCTCTCCCCCCCTCCATCTCACTCACATACACTCTCCTCGTCAGTCTCTCACTCTCCATCCTCTCCACATGGCCAAACCACCTCAGTGTGTCTCTTTTAACGCTTCCTATCACAACATCCACACCACAACGCTCCTTCACTTCCTCATTTGTCAGTCGGTCTCTCCATGTGACTCCACATGCTCCTCTCAAATAACTCATCTCCACTGCTCTCACTCTTGACTTCTGTCCCTCCAACAAGTCCAAGCTTCACTTCCATACGTTAGAGTTGGTATCACAATACGGTTATGTAGCAGCTTTTTCACTTCCATGCTCACTTCCCTGTTTCTTATCACTGCCTTCAAGGAACCAGCAACATTTCTTCCTTGTTGTACCTTTTCAAGCACTTCATCCTCTAAACTTCCATCCTTACTCATCACACTAGCCAAGTACGTAAATGCACTTACGTTTTCCATTTCCTCCTCATCCAACCTTATTGTACAGTAACTGACTTCACTTCTCTCGAGGTCTGTTCAATCTATATATATTCCCAAGTCCTATTCTGTAAAAACTGAGTCCTTCTCAGTGACTTAAAGGCTATGGGAGTGTTACCTGACTTACCTATAAGTAATACTGTGACTAAGAAGGATGATTAACTTGGGGAGTAAAAAGTCGCACGGAATTATGCCCAGCTATTGGACTAAGATCCTGTATTTCCAGTCTTGAGGTCTACACACAGTCAAGATTCTGAAGCACCTTTGTTTTCGCAACTTTATTTTTTTCCAATCCGACTGGCTGTACATCCTCCTTTAGAGATCTGATACTTCTGCAGATTGTGCTATGGCCTTGCTCAGTCGACGAGCTTTCATAAAAATTTTCTTTCCGGTTCTTCTCACTAAGCTGTAAGCGTACCCTTATCTAATGATACCACTTTTCACCGACTTTTCTAGTAGTCTGGTCAGCATTCATGTGGTGTACAGTTAGGAACAAAAGTTCATCCAATACATTTCACCTCATCTACTCACTTCCCTCGTATTAATGGTATTCTTAAGCTTAGAGGGGCTGGTATATTTCAGTCCATAAACATGATTTTCTCACGACATATCTATGACGCATGAAAATGAGGAGAGTGGCGAACATGCCGTCAATGTGAAATGGTCTGAGTGAATTAGTATGCGAACTTCTGTACCTGTGTGCATATAGCTCTTGATTTGTCTGTTAAGATTCTGTCTGAGTCATAAGTAACCTGGTGTCTAATGCCTTGGGAAATAAATTTCTGCATCTTTCTGCTTGGCAGCCTACAGTGTTCCATATGACACCCTTCTTGCTTCAGTAGCATAATATGCGACTCAGACATTTATCATATCATTAACCTGTCTCCCTCTTTCTTGCTCTCTTGAAAACATTAGGTAATTTTTTGGGGAAAAATACCTTTTTTTTTTTTTTTTTTTTTTTTTTTTTTTTTTAAGGAAAATTTTTTTTTTTTTTTTTTTTTTTTTACCATACTCTTAATTAATGGCTCTGCTGTTAACCCTTGTAATCGCCTGTGTGAAGTACAGTGGGTATGTTTTGCGGGGTGTGGGGATTCACCACATACAGTTGCTCCAGAGTATTTATCAAAGGTTTATCATCTATTCAGCCCCCTTTCCACCTCAAATCCGCCCTTCCTTTTCACTGAGCTCTATAGTATGGAGTGGCTTTCTCATGGGTAGCATCACGTAGTTTGAGTAACAGCCGCCAGGGGGCCGATGATGATAATGATGATGAGATTCGCCACACGGGTGTGGCACGGGCTCAGGATGGAGAGCCCGTAAGTGACAAATCATGATGAAGAATTAAAGAGGAGCGTCCGCTGCATGGCGGCAGACGGACGCGGACAGAAGAAAGGAAATAAAGAAAGTGGCGCTATGACTAGCGAGGCGGAGGGTAAGAGGAGACAGTGGAGAGGAGGGAAGAGACAGGGGAAAGAGCAACCATCTCAGCAGCAGTGTCAGAACGAGAGACACGCCTGACAAGATGGTTGCGAAGAGAAAGACGAAGAGAAACAGTGGAAGGGCAGTCCAAAAGATAGTGTAGAAGAGGCCAGTCGTCTAGGTGGTGACAGTAAGGGCACGGATCAGGTTGCCGCCCGGATATTTGTGAAAAACAGGGGTGCCCAAGCCGGAGGCGGCGGAGACCCACTATGAGAGCATTAGGGGTGTGGGGCGGGGCAACAAGCGGCTCATAGCGAGTTGCCCGCGCAAACCACGAGGCGGATCGTGAGCCAGCAGCAACCTGATCCTCATGAGCCTCGCGAGTGAGCTTTAAGGTGGAGGTGTAGGCTTTCCAGGGGGCCAGGGCGGCGCTGATGTTTATCTACACCACCGACGCCCACGTCTTTTGACATCAGCCGGTGAATTCGGAAAATGTAGTGCCATGACCCACTGCTTAGTAAAATGCGCCCTGACAACGACACCAACAACCACTAAAACAGGGAGGAAATGTTCACCTTACAGGTGAATCGGCTTTCCGGGCCACAACGGCTTACCCCACTCTCTCCCGTAAGCCCCCCCTCCCCGCAACCGGACCAGACCAAGGCCGTTTCTACCCGAGATAGCAGTCCGGGTGTATTACTCTCCACCCGGGCCAGTCCTCATCAGACTTGGGTTGGGACTTGCACCTCAGCATTTCCCCCTGAGGATCAGGAACACGGTCACGCCCGCCGGGTTGACCTGTGTGAGGGCGTCCACCAGATCCCTCCTACCAACCCTGGGATTCATAGCAGTGTTGTGGTAGCACCCGCCAGGCATACCACTGCGGTGTCACCCGCCTGGTACACCGCAGCTGCGCCAGACCCCCAGCAGTAGCAAGGTAGCACCCGCCGGGCATGCCCCACCAAGAGCACCCGCTGGGTATGTCTCTCCTGCCGCCCTCGGAGTAAGGAACGCCTGGACAACGCCCGCCGTGTTTGTCAGGCAGAGGAAACATCCGCCGAAACTTCCCCTTCCTTCCCTCCATCAGGGTGCCTTGGTAACGGCCGCCAGGCTTGCCAGGCTCAAGGAGCATCCTTGGGATCTCCTCTCCCGGCGAGGAGTTACGGCAGCTCCCGCAGGGCCCACCAAGCTGAGGGCACAAGCTCCAGCTCCCCCTCCTCCACAAAGCCGGAATCTTCGGAAGGGAAGCGAGTCTCTGGCTCGGCCCGACCCTCCTGTGGCCGAGTGGGACGCCCCTCTCTCTCCCCTACAGGTCTAGCAGACGGACGGGACGCAGGGATCCGGTCGGTCCAGCTGCCCCTCTCCCGACGGTCGGCGCTGACAGACTCCCCAGGGCATCCAGGACCCAGGCAACTCCTGACGGCCTCTCCCTCCCGAGGTCGCAGCCCTCCGCCCGTGAAGGGCACCTCCTCCTCCTCGGGCTCACCCGAGGTGCCTGATGTCCCCCGCACCCCGACCACAGCCCGGGCAGTACGCCGGGCCACCCGCTTCCTGGCCCTCTTCAGTCTTAGTCCCGAGGGCCCCGGTACTCGAGAGGCTACCTCCTGATGCGAGGCGACGCCCCCACCTCCTGCCGGCCTCCCTCCTACCCCAGGCCGACATCTGAACCTCCAGAGAGTGTGAGGACGCTGTCTCACACTCACTCTTCGGCTCCCTGAGTGTACCCTCTCCATCAGTGAACACTTCCCTCCTCACTCCTCCCCAGCATTCTCACGTTCTCCCCAGTGCTCAGGTTTTCTCCCCAGTCCCCTTGTGTGTTACCCAGTACGAGTGAACCCAACAGTGATATCCCCAGTGACTTTCAGTAGACCCAAAAACCTACCCCAGGTTCAGTGTACGCCTCAGTGACACGAGGGAGAAATCTCTGAAAGACAGGTGTGGAGCAAGAATTTATTGTGTAGCCCTAAGACAGACACATCATACGCAGACTCATCATACGCAGTGTGCCACTCTGCTATTATATTTTGTAACTTAAAGTTGTTGTAATTGAACTCTGCAAGTGCCACGTGTAGTATTCCATATTGTATTGTTTGTCTAAATCTGGTCAATATATGTGCTGTACTGGTTTGCCTGTGTTTTTGCCCTGTTCCTATGGTAAATGTTCTAACCCGGTCAGGCAGTAAAGGACCCCAAAGCTTGTGCCTGTGACTTGTGGTGCGAGGAGTCGCGGCCTAAGACACAGCGGTAAACCTGAAGTTGAGCCTGTGTACTTACGGAGCGAGCGCGACACAGCACATAACACTTAGCTTACGTAAGCAACAGCGAAACGGAAACAGAGAGCTAAGTAGAGTGGGAGGCGACGAGTGGAGGGGTTTCAATGTGGCGGCCAAGGCTTCACGCTCGCTGCGGAGATAGCCACTCCATATTATAGAGCTCAGTGTTCCTTTTCCTAATACGTCGGCCCCCACAGCTTATTAATTTCCTAGGTGAGTTTTCTACCGTTTCTGTTTCCGATATTGTCGCTACTTACTGTTCTTCATATCATACATTTAATTATTTCCCCCACTCCCTTCTGCCTGGGTGACAGTCATATTATGGTTTGGTGCTAGTTCTTTGTTACCGTACTTCCTTCCTTCCACCCTAGAATTGGCTTATTAGATTGAAATTGTCTTTTGTTCGACATTGCTCTATTAAAAGTCAGTCACCCTGGTTCTAATGCCATAAAATAGACCAAGTAGCCTTCTACACAACCCTGTGCTTGCCAGTAGATTGTCTTTTGTTTGTGGCTATTTGTGATACTAGTAAATGGGTACTTAATATACTCATAATCACAACATGTACAAATATATCCTTGCTTGCTGCAGGCATTGAGGACAGAAAGACCACATTTAGGTTTTGTTCCGTCATTGCAATGTGACGAGCATGTGATTATGAGTGTCCTGGTGATAATCCCTTGCCAGACGTATGAACAATGTTCTCAAACTAACTCTGTATTTTTGTATAATTATTCCTGAACCCTTCTTCTGACCAGCTAATATATATTAATTAAAGATTTTAGTCATTGATTGAAAATATAAACAGACACCTTTCTATAATGTACGTACAACAGTTTAAGACGATAAATGCGGACGATCTTGCTGATTTGCCTACCGTGGCGCCTCAGTCTCTCCGAACTTCGGGAAGTGTGTTACAGCTGGGCAGGCTATAATATAATACAAAATGGGGCATAGTAATCTAGGATGTGGGCCTCTTACGGTCAAATACCTCGTGTTGATCTCCAATTTCGTATTCTTCGTAAGTATGCAAGTGCTGAAAACCTTTGACGTGCTACCTTAGCGACAACCTGTGACGTCATGATTGTACTGTACATTTAAGTAGCCCAGTTCTTCTGAGGGTTTTGTCCGATTCATCATTTTATAAGTTTAGTGATGATATGGACTTGGTATAGGCCAAATTGCTCTACGGAATACTGGAACAGTGCATGCATTGGTAGCGTATTGATTATCACGTGATCCGGGGCTGCAGTATTTAATGCATGATCCATTCACACAATTTTATGCTAGTGTCACGGTATATGGGTATTGTTTACAACAAAGGCCAGATATCAGGGTTGAAGAGTGTTCCAAACCCTTATACCCTTGTTATGGCTTCTATAAGTTTTGTGGGCTCCAATGACTGCATGTTAAGCATCATAATTATGGGCTTGTGTGCTCTGTGGCTCACCTGGTTTACACACCTGGTTGGCTACCCCATTACAATTTAACAGTATGGCTCGGTAGGAATCTGCTTTTTAAGAAGCAGGGCAGCCCATACCTGCTGGCACGCCAGCCCCATTCCCAATACACATCATCATCTGAATATACTATTGAGTAGGGGCTGAGTTTTGTGCCATATGCAGGGTTGATAAACTACTTGAAGGACTTCGAATTATGAATCGTAGTTATTCAGTATAATCAAACAAGATGTGACCTAGTTGTGAGTGGAGGGACTTTTTAAATGAAGTAACTGAGTTGGCGCTAACAGTATTATCAGACAGAGAATTCCAGAGGTCTATACATGAGATACTGAAAAACCTGCATCTACACTCGGATGAAATGCGGGGCTTGGCCACCTTGAATCTTTCCTCTGGTGTGAGTTAATGGAGGAAGAGAAAAAAAATTTGGGCGGTGTGATTGGGGATTGGTGATGAAAGATTTTCCAGTATTTAATGTCAGCTCTGATCAGTCTTCCTTTTACAGAATACAGGTCCAGGTTTTTCAGACGGTCAGCATAACTGAGTTCGGACAGGCCACTGATTTGCTTGGTCCATCTGCACTGTACAGACTCCAGGAGCTTCAGATCTCCGTGGTAGCCTGTATTCCATACAGTGGAGCCAAACTCCAGGATAGGTCTGATGTGGGATTTGAACAAAGTCAGCATAAAAGTTCGGTCACGGCTTGCATTATATTTGCCGATTTATGTTCAAATAATTCCTTTTGACGCACCATAATTGACGGTGTGTGTTCCAGTGACACCTATTTAAGCTTGCACCATAATTGCAGATACAGTATATGTGCATGTATCATAATTTTGGAGATTAACTTACACTAGCTATGTATATAACCTAATGGGCTGAATGGATGTAGGCCAATTATCCTGGAAGAAAATCACAATACAGTAATTTGGGTTTAGTAGAGTGTGAATATTGGTGGACTGCATATTGGGGGGGGGGGAATGGTAATGTGGATAAAATAGAATACTGTACTTCGGTAAATACACGCTTTGATGCAGTAACAGCACTGTGCTAATTGGTCTGTTATATTTTTCTGATTATTTCTGAGATGGTATAGGTAAATAGTTCCTTTATTGTCTTTTCCTATTTTTGGTGTTTTTTTCTTCCATTTGATAGTTTTTTTTTTTTTTTTTTTTTAGTTCATTTGAGTGTTTTGAGGCCTCATTTGTTGTGCAAATTAAAAATAACCATAATATGACTATGATTATCTTAGATACCTCCTAACCCTGCGGAAGCTCTTGATTGCCACCTAACCTAACCTAACAAAAGTAACCTAACCCAACCTAAAGTAACCTAACTTACCCTGATGGTCCTTTTTGGCTCATCTGATAAGCTAAGGTAACTTAACCTAAGATATCTCAACCAAAGCTAACCTAACCCAAGAGCATGGAAATTAAAAATATTCATAAAAAATAGAGATATTCATTTGCACACAGAGATGCACATACAGGCATACACTATATGATAGCACAAATCCACTGGGTATGGTTAGATTGCCCGCTAAAGAAACGGCAGTAAAGGAAATAAATACCGTAGTATGTAAATATTTCGTGCAAATTCTGTTTCCCCATTGTTTTTGCTTATGTTCTGCTGTGTCATCTCATTTGATTCGTCAGCGTACTGGCAGAAAGGACTGGCCTAAGTAGGCTATTTAACTAAACGTAACCTAACCTAGATTAACTGCCTATTTAAGCTATGAGACAGCCCTAGCATGTATTCAATATGGACAGTGGTTGTCAGCGCTGAAGTGGTAACATGTAGAAGGTGTATGGTATGTAGGAGGCCTGCTGGGCCTTGATAGCAGACTGTGAAGCCTATGCCCTGAGTCGGACACACAAAAAAAAAAGAAAAAAAGAGCATCTAGCTGGGAAATGAACTCTACCTTCGAGTATGATGAGTAGGATTCTTCTATTATGCCAGTGTCATATGCAAGGAGTGATTATCCTGGAAGTTACTTGTCACGAGTGATGACGTCATCGGAAGGTTCCTGTGGTATGCAACCGGGAGCCTTGGCAGTTCACGTCGAGACGCCTGTGAGTGTGTTTTGCCTAGTTCCAACACTGGTAGCAGAGCGTGGTTCGAGAATGGCGTCGTGTTCGACCAAGTGGCCTCCAAAACTGGAAAATGATTCTACATATGAGAGCTGGAAAAAAGACATTGGCATTTGGTGCAAACTAACGGACCTAGCAGCAGAAAAACTAGCTTTAGCTATTCATCTGTCACTGTCTGGGAGAGCGAGGGTGGCGTCTTCGCAGATTGAAACAGATATTCTAAAGCAGAAGGATGGTGTTCAGACCCTGCTGAAAAAATTAGACGGTTTATTTCTCGTGGACAAAGGACATCGACAGTTTGCAGCGTTTTATGAGCTATATAACTTCAGAAGAGCCAGTGATATGAACATTCGGGAGTTCGTGACAGAATTTGAGCATGTTTACTTCAAATTTACCAAGCAGGACATGGAACTGCCAAATTCTGTGATGGCTTTTATGCTCTTAGCTGCATGCAAACTTTCAGACAGTGAACGACAACTAGTGATGTCCGCGATAACTGAGGTGACATACGAAAATATGAAATCTGCCCTGAATCGTATTTTTGCTGGTGAAATTGGCAGGCAGAACGAGGCATCGGTGTCCGCCCGGGAGGTGAAAGACGAACCAGTACAGTACATCCTTCAACTTTGCGAACTTTAACTTTGCGATTCACCAGTTTTGCGAGGTAGTTCCAAAAGTCATGTATTTTTTAACATTTATGAACTTTGCGACTGATCACACACACTTTGCGAGGTCGAGTGGTGGGAGAGTCGTCTTCCCGCACTACTTTGCCACCCCGAGTAATGACGTCATGGTTCATTGGGCGTACTGAGCCTCCTAGTTCAGTGGTCTGCCGCCCCGCCACGTTTGTTTGCACCTGTTTCCAACCAAGGTCACTGACCCTCACAATTTCGTGGTGCTCCTCGCAATACCCCAGCAGTCTAACCTTGCACGAGTGTTATCAGGGCGCCAACGGGTAAGAAGAACAAGAAAATAATTTTGGAGACCAAACTGAAAATGATTGAAAGGAAAAAGCAGGTGAAGGTAATTCTGCTATTGGTCAGGAGTTTGGTGTTGGTGAATCGACAGTGAGAATGATTTTAAAGAACAGTGAACAAATCAAGCAAGCAGCAAATAACTATGGAGGTGCTCAGTTTGATGGTAGAATGCTGGTGGACAACAAAGATGTGCTAATAAAAATGGAGAGATATCTTGCTCACTACATTCAGAGAAAGGAAAAGGAAGGAGGGTTGCATTAGATGGGCGCCATATAAGGGAGCAGGCAAAGATATTCTATCACATGTGCCTTAAAAAAGCCATTAATCCTCCAACAAAACCTTTCAAGGCATCGAATGGGTGGCTATGCCAGTTCCTCAAAAGGAAGGGGTATAAACACATCGGGTTCAGGTTCAGTGGCGAGTGAGGCAGTGCTGACTACAAATTGGCCGGCTTCACTCCAAGGTAAGCACTTTTTCCCACTCTTTCTCACGACTCTACCTCTTAATTTTACGATGATAAATGAAACAAACATGAACTGATGTACTGTACAGTAATATTAATAAGAAAACACCATAGGTAAGAAACATTAAAAAAAAATGCATTTACACTGATGTGAAGACTGGCGTAGTTAACGGGACTGGTGGCGGGGAGAGGCTTGGCTACTGTGGCCCCGCG
>JAGKTI010002370.1:0-15678 GCA_018397915.1 Birgus latro
ATAGCTCCAGTTGCTAGCGAGCGAGGCACGGGTAAACGAGCGTGAGTCTGTCCCCCCACTCACAACTCGATCACATGGGTGGCAAGGTGGAGTTTTGTTAGGCGACTGATAACCTAACCTAGCCTAACCTTGCTTAACTACCTAATAATTTAACCTATCCTAACCAGGGCTCCAGTTTGGGAACTGGGAAACGAAATCCACTTCTAATTGAAATCCACTTCTTTTGATGTTGAATAAGTTTCTTCCATTATGCCGGAAACAGTCGTAGGTACGGCCTGAAGAACGTGATGATGATGATAAAGGAGGAAATCTTTCAGCAAGAGAAGGTAATTATTACCAGATTCAAAGTAGAATAATACAGAAAACAAACAAGAGGAATATGAATTGAACTGGTAAAGTCTTTAGGCTGTATGCTTAGACGAAAATTTATGGGTTTCACAATTTTAGGGGATGAAATGGAACAGAAATGTTTGCTAATCAGAAAAAAATTGCTCCACCATCTCACGTGTTCTCTTAAGGTAGCATTCAGTTTCACAATCTTCGTTAGATATTGTGCTTCCCATTTCAGACTGGCAGAGCATATAGTTATTTCTGTCTCTTTCAGTTATGTGTACATTATGTTCATTCTTTTGTTCGTTCTTAAGTGTGTGTGTGAAAGAGAGAGTATTGATGCAAACAATAATGTATTCCATTAACCCCTTCATGGTTGTTGTCGGCCTTGAACGATGCTTTACTGTACCGTTGTCAGTGACGGTGAGTTAAAAGCTATAAAAAAAAAGAAAAATGAGAGCAATTATGGGAAGGGATCGAAGGTCACTGATATGTTTACACGACCCTACTCTACTGTCGCAAGCAGCTAGGCGGTCACTTCCTCTCAGATGTCTTCGCCGATATGTTTAAATGCTAATGTAACATACCCCTTAATTTTGACTAAGTTTCTTCCATTATGCCGAAAACAATAGTAGGTAAGGCTTAAGGAACATTATGATAATTAGAGAGGAAATCTTGCTACGAGAGAAAGGTAATTTACCACCCTCAAAATAGGCAGAAAAATACAGAAAACAAACTAGAGGAATATAAATTGACTTGGCAAGGTCATTAGGCTGTATGCTTACACGATAATTATAGGTTTCACAATTTTAGGGGACGAAATGGAGCAAAAATGTTTACTAGTCAGAAAAAAACAAAATACTTTCATCTCACGTCTTCTCGTAAGTTACCATCCCACATTTTTTGTTCAATGTCGCGGTTCCCAACACATTTCGGACCGACAGAGCATACAGTTATTTCTGCTCTTTGCAGCTGAGTGTACATTTACTGCTCATTCTTTGTTCGTCATGTGTATGTTTGAGACAGTATTGATACAGATAATTATGTATTTCTATTAACCCTTTCATAGCTGCCATTCTTGAACAATGCATTACTGCACCGGTGTCAGTGACGTTGAGTTAGGGAGCTATAAAATCTGCGAACAATTATGAGAAGGGAACGAAGGTCACTGGTATGGTTATACTGTACAAACCTGCTGTACCATCCCAATAGCCAGGTGGCCACTTCATTCCAGATGTTTTCGTCAATATGTTTTAATGCTAATGTAACATGCGCCCTAATTTTATTCTTTCACGATTCATAGCAAATCAGAAGATTGGTTTAGGGACAAAAAAAAATTAAAAGTGCACCAGACGAGTCTTACCACATCTGTGAGAAAAAGAAACTGATTTTAGAACTTAGAAAAAATGGTTCCAAGGCCTGCCACGGGAGGACGCAAATTTCTGAACTCACTGCCATTGAGGGGGCTAAACATACGCTTTACTGTAAGCAGTAAAAGCACCTTACCAAATCAGTTCATCCTGATATTCTGTTATGTTTTTCTGATTGTGTCTGGGTTGGCAAATAAACATTTCTTGTTAAATCTGTTTCCCTGTTGTTTTTAGCTGTTCTGCTGGTGTGCAACTCTTGTTGTTAGTTAACGTAATGGCGGAAGGTACTGTTCTGATCTCATTGTTTAACCAAACCTGGCTTAACTGCACCTAATAATTTAACCTAACTTAATCTCCAGTTTGGAAGTTGGGAAACGAATTCCACACTTGAATATGTTGAGTTTCTTCCATTGTGCTGGAAACAATCGTAGGTACAGTCGCGTTCATGAATCCCGATACACAGGTGTTTTTGTTGTCTATTGCAGTGCTCACTGCTTTTGGAATAAGGAACTTTTGTGCTTACTGCCTGATACACTGAACATAATTTGGTCGGTTAGCAAGTGAAATAGTTCAACATCCTACCAACGGTGGACACAACAGCAGACAAGACAATTACATGCGTATCAGGACTCACAAACGCGGCTGTACAGCTTCAGGAACATGACAATAGTAACAGAGAGGATATTTTTCAGCAAGATAAAGATATTTACCAAACTGAAACTAGAAAAATACAGAAACAAGCAGGATGCATATGCAAAGATTTGGTAAGGTCTTTCTGCTACGTTAAGTGTACATTTACCGGTAAATAAATCAGTCTAACAGTACTTGTTTTTTGTTTCTGCCGGATTAATCGTGATTTCGGACTATTCAGTCACGCCTTCACACCATATAGCCCGGATAATCGGGCTATCTCTGTATTCTTAAACTCAGATTCAAAGTAAATGTGAATGAAAGCAGAATCCAAGTTACTAAAACTTGCTGTATTTCCATCCTGAATTCATCTCCAGAGGTCGAGTTCGGCCTTGTAGGCTCGAATGGTGTCGTGGTTCATAATGATGTTGATGTTTTCCCTTGTAGTTTAAGGCTGATTGTACTCAGCATTTTGAAGATGTCCACCAGGTAAGATTGAGATAGCAGAAAGCCTTCAGACTGGACCTTGTCGTGGAGATCTGCTTTCTGCTCAGAATCTAGAAGCATTGCTGCTTCTCGTAGTTCATAAAGCCGTCCAAGCATATTTTGTATTTCACAATCATCCTGATATTTGTCACGCTCATGTTAAGAGAAATACAAATATAATTAGAGACATTCCTACTTTTTCCCCCGGGATCACACCCCCCCCCTGGAATTTACTCACGCCCCCTGCCCCCCAGGTTAAGAACTTCTGTGCTATACTGTATGTTGCATGATCTGTAGTATCAAGGAAGCATACTGGTATTGAGCAGCTGATGGAGACATGAAACTTTGAGATATACTGCTTAGGCTTTGTTTGGTCTGTATGATGAAGAAGATTCAGGCATGTTTCTTTTCATTAGTGTCATTTTATGTAAGTTTGGTAGGTGAGAGTGCTCACCATCCACTTACTCGATGTAGTTCTGCTTTGGGTGTCTGCCCTTTCCTCTTTTCCTTCCTTCTTCTTCTGTCTTTCTTTCCTTCATTGATTCCTCATTCCTCTTCCTTCTGCCTACTGATGGCTTTACACTCCCTCTTCTGTCTTTCATTCCTTCACTCTTTCCTCTTCCTTCTGCCTGTGGGTGACTCTACACTGAGTGGCAAGTCAAATGGTTTCCTGTACACCAGGAAACCCTTTACTATGCTGGATGGTAACCATATAACCAAATTATGCCGCCTGGTGGTGTAATGGGTAATTAAGGCACATCAGTTGGATTGAGCCTGGGTAACTTTATTTCCAAGGGGTGATTGGGGTTTTTTGCTCATGTAATGCCACTCAGGGGTGAGTAATGCTGGTCACTCTCATCTTAAATGTCAGGACCAACTTGCCTAGACTTGGGCTTCTCTGCTCCTTATGAGGCAACATAGGAGTGGATGATGGATGGATGGAGCTGGAGTCTATCTGTCTGTCTGTTTATAGCCAGACGCCATAGTCCGGTAAGGGGTGACCATTTGACTCTGAGTTAGTTGTTTTACAGGGAGGGGCACTAGCCCTCTGCCAACCCACTCGCTGACAAATAGAGAACATATATGGGTTGGTTATATGGTTACCACCTAGCACTGTAAATGGTTTCCTGGCTAACAGGAAACCATTAGGCTTGTCACTTAGTGTAAAGCTACCTGAAAAGGTGACAGGAAAGATGGGAGAAATAGGAAGAGAGGAGAGCAGACACAGAAAAAGAATGATGAAGGTGAAGGAAGAAGTAGGCAGCACTACAAAGTGAATGGATGATGGTCGCCACCGCCTACCACCAATAGCTTGTAATGGTACAAAATGTCCCTTAAACTTTAGCCCATAAATGATTACAGCAGGTGGTATCGTAAGAGATTTAAGATTCTCACCAAAAATGGCTGTTTTAAGTCCGTAGTATGGCTATAAGTTGTTCATTTTTTGTTCTAGGCCTGACATTTAAGATGAGAGTGACCAGCCTCACTCATCCTTGAGTGGCATTACGTGAGCAATAAACCCCAATCACCCCGTGGATATAAACTTTCACTGGGTCGATCCGACTGAGAGCACCTCAATTACCCACTGAACCGCCAGGTGCCATAATTTGGTTATATGGTTACCACCTAGCATAATAAGTGGTTTCCTGGTGTACAGGAAACCATTTGGCTTGTCACTCAGTGTAGAGTCACCCACAGGCAGAAGGATGAGGAAAGAATGAAGGTATACTGTACTTTAAAAGCATCCCTTCTGCTTCCAGGTTGCTGCTGTGGTCACCCAATGTTGATGTGAGCTACTTTGCAGCGGGCATTGTGGCTCATCTAGTGTGTGCTGGACAGGACTCATGGCAGGACTCAATTCTGGCTCGAGGCAGCCTGCTGGAAGAGCTGGTAAATATACTCTGTCCACTTTACGTGGCCTAAAATTGAGATCTTACTATCTTAAATGCTTAGCTGTAATAGGAAATTGACATGAGACTATAGTACTGGTTATGTGTCTTGGAGGATGTAGAGCTTTGGTATTGTTTCTCTGCCTTCAGAGCAAGGGAAATACTGTAAATTGCAAAAAGATGAAAATCTTGGCTGAGTTAAGGTGGACTTATTGTAGTACAGTACTGCATTCGTCATTTGAAGTCAGGGATGTGTACCAAAATATCACGGCTTTATTCATACAGGTGATTGTGTGAGTGTAGGCAAAATAATAAATTGATTCTACTGGATTAAGTAGCAATGGAAGATTGGTACATTTTTCTAGTTTAATGTGAATCTTAAGTGAGGGCACCCACCATTCAGTCACTCAGTGTAGTGCTACCATGAGGTGGCTGTACAGTGAGTGACAAGCCAGTTTGTTTACAGTAACTTAGAAAACTGTTTTACACATTATTTGGTAAACTTGTAGCATACAAATCCTACACATGTGGTCATATAGTGAATTAAGTTGCACCAAATTATTGTGTTGCTTAACTCCACAAGGTGCTTTATCCAAGAGATGGTTAGGATTTATTGAGTAAGTATTGCCGCTTGGGCAAGCAACTGGTCACATACTGAATAGCCTAGCTCTGGGCCCTTTTACTACTAACGGAGCAATGGTGGATTAGCTGGTGATGGATGGATTGCCAACTTAATAGCAAATAAATATTTTGCCGTGCTCCCATATAATGATTTTCCTTATGCAGGGTAAAGTTGTCACGAGCTGGGAGCAGCCCAAGGAGGAGATGGTAGCTTATCGCTCCTTCCAGCCCTTCATCCCACTCCTGACTGCTCTTAACATGTACCAGGTGCAACTCTGGGCAGTCTGGGCACTACACCACGTCACTACTAAGAATAGTATGTACGGCAATTCTCTATATTTATTCCCGTGAAGTCTATGTGTGTCCTGACAAACCCAACAACTGTATTGTAATTGTGTTAGGCTAATTGTGTAGCTTATGGTTTTCCATATTGCTATGGCTCCCCTCTCTTCCCCCCCCCCAAAAAAATGTGTTTAATTGTATTTCCTCTCTACAGGCAAGCGTTACTGCCACATGTTGGTGCGTGAGGGTGTGGACGCTGTGTTGCGCCGTCTAGCCACCCTTCCAGAGTCAGAGGCCACTGTACGTGACCTGGCTGGGAAGGTGGTCACAGTTCTGTCTGAAAATGGATACTCCAGTGCTGTAGAGTGACTGCCTAGGTGTTCCCCCATGCTCATGGTTCCATTGGCAATTCTTCAGCATCTGTCTATATTTTTACTTTCAACCTTTTGCTAATTCTCACAGAAAACAGGTACTCCAGTGCTATAGATTGGCTTGGTCCCTTCATGTGCTGTTTTTTTTTTTTCAATATCTGTCTTTGTTTTTACTTCTTCCGCCGTGGTTATTGTCATGTAGAAGTGGATATTCCAGTACTATCAAGGGATTGGCTTGGTTTCAGTATTTATTCATGGTCTTATTACCATTCTTCAGTGTCTGTCTGTATTGTAACTTTTTCATCTCTGCTCAGTTTCACAGATAAATAGATATTCCAGTGCCATCAAGTGACTGACTTGGTCTCTGCACCTGTTTGTGGTATCTACTGTTTTTACAACTTCAACAATAGTTCTGTATATTTTTCACTCTCGCATTTCCATTTCTTCAACTACAATAGTGTGTTCTCTCTATATGCCTCAAATTCCTGTCTTTGCATTTGCTCGCAAGAAATGGATATTCCCTCTAAAACTGAGTGGCTAACTTGATTTGGGCAGTCATATTCAGTGTTTTATCACTGATCCTTCATTTTTGTACATCTAATCCTGATCGATAGTGTTGGCTGAAAATGTATCTTGATAGATAGTTCTTAGCTGAAAATGTATCTTTATCAATGGGCAAATAAAATATTAATCATTCACTAATGGTATGGTGTGAACTGTTCATCAGTTGTTGGAAAATTAAACCCTCCAATTGTGGGACATCCCTCACTGACACAAAGATCAATGATTTGTTTGCTACTGATGGAATTTTTCTGTGCCCAGCGCTACAAATTGATAGTGTAGATCCATCGTCAGCACATGGCATATTGATACTGTGTGGATTTGTTAGCATTAGATAATTTACAGTATATTGGTATCACCAGTTAGTAATTGTTTATGTAAATTTATTTTGTGGTTAACCCAGCAAAAAGTTTTTATGTTTAGTAAAATGTCTGTTATGAACTATGATAGAGCAGAAAATTACTTAGGAGTGAAGGGGTTGCTAAAGATTGTTTCTAATCATTGTAGTTGCAGAAGTCTGTCTTAATTCTGACAAAATCTTCTCTGTATAGTTAAAGTAAGACAGGAATAATCATACAAACAAGTTGACATTGTGTGTATTTTGACTACCATGCCTGGGAGGGCCTACCATGGGAGTGGCAAAGGGTCAGATGCCAGATAGCTTCCTTTGCACAACTCTGTCAGACAGGGAATTCATCAAATTTACAGAGTCAGAGTCAAAACTGAGACTGTTACAGATACATGTCTCATCTGTACAACCACAGTCTTTTGAATATTATAGGCTGGACTTGTTAGTCTTGGATAGCAGTTGGCCTAGAAGAAAAGCTGACTTGAAACCTGAAGTCCTTGGTCGGTGATGGTGACAGTAAGGGCATACGACTAGTGAAAATCTTGTCCTTACTTGTTTACGAGGGGGGGACCAAAAAAATTCCGGGAAGTGTTAACAAATAGCTTCATTACAGCAAATCCATTTTAGTTCCCTTCAAAGTACTCCTCTTAAGACATTATGCACTTGTCCCAGCACCTTTCCCATTCCTGGAAACACTGCTTGTAGTCTTCTTTTGTTACCTTGTTCAAAGACTCCTGCGTTTTGTCTTGGATTCCTAAGTTATCAAATCTCCTGCCTTTCAGTTCTAACTTAATCTTGGGGAACAAGAAAAAATCACTGGAAATGAGATCTGGCAAGTACTGGGGATGCAGAGCAACAGCAACATTCTTTTTGGGCAGATTTTGCTGAACTGACAACGTGGTGTATGATGGAGCATTGTCATGATGCAAAAACCATTTCTGGGTGTTCCACTTCTCTGGAAAGTTTCACCTGATGATTTCCTGTAGACACCTCAGCACTATAATGTAAAACTGCTGGTCCACAGTCTGTCCGTTGGGAACAAATTTTTTATGGACAACTTCAGTGTCAGAAAACAAGATTACATTTGTCTTGATGTTGGACTGACTCGTTGTCTTTCTTAAAAAGTGTGTACCATTCTTAGGCTTATATATATATGTATATATATTTTTTAAGCCTGCTCCATGAAAGCGTGCACAGGCATTGTCACTGACTCAGCCACAGTTTTCCCAAGCAAAAAACAAAATCTGATTCACACTCTTTGTTCATTCAAATCTGCCAGAGTAGTTTGAGGATGAAAATCACAGAAGTCAGTGACCTTCTGTGCTGTACATCTAACCCTGTCCACTCATACACTGATGACTCACCTTTCCATTCGCTTCTCACAGCGTCCATCTCAGCAATTACAACAATAAAAGGATGAGACGATGACACACCTAATGTCTGACTTGGTTTATATCTCTGATTGGGGTAAAAGTAATATTTTTGTTTTTCATCATCATCATCATCATCTGGACCTCCTTTCCCACCCCAGGGCAGGGTGAGGAGTAGTATGCATAAAAAATGCAGTTCTTATATCTTTCAACCCATCAAAATCTTCTGCAGGAGTATCCCATAATTTTTAACAACATCCAACACAATCCTGCATCATCTTTAACCCCTATATGCCGGTTGACTTGTATAGCTGTCACAATTTTGGAAGTGGAGCAACGCTGGTTGACATGTATTCCCACCACCCTTTGGACTCAACCTATCCTTACTCATTGACGGGACACCTGGAGACACGGGGATACTCTCATTTGAAAGAGGAAGAGATGTTGAGTCTTATGTATCTTTAATTTTTTCTCTTGGTGTTATAGTTAGGCAGATATTAGGGTTTGAAGCAAGGGTATTTTTTCCAAAATCACGGAATCCCTCGTAGGGAGGAGTATGTGACATCGGAAGACCCTTCGGCGTGTAGGGGTTAAAAATACAGTAAAGCCTCACTATAGGGGACTAATTGGGGCCCAAGCCATTCCGAAAAATGCTAATTTCTGATAAAAACGACATCCAGACTTCCTCCTGCCAACCTGGACATTTTCCGATATATCAGAATAACGTTTTTTAAACTGTTTTCACTGCCACTACAGTACTGTACAGAATTATACATTCAGTACTATAATCAAATTGAATAATATGTATAATAATACTATTCCATACACTGATAAACATGTCTTACCTTATTGTGGTGAACATAGCTGAAGTGGTCAGGCAACCCGAACTGCATCTGGCTTTATTGGACCTTTTCTGAAATGCAGTATAAGAATTTAGTCCGGTAGCTCATTGATTCTGATAAAATCGAATTCCAGTCTATTGAAGTGTGTTATATAGAGGTTTTACTGTACTTGGGATTTCAGTCTCAGGATTTATCTTGGAAAGATCGTATTACATCTGTTGCAAAATCTGCTTCCAAGAAATCAGGTGTGCTAAGCCAACTTAGTGTCTTCTTTACCCCTGCATAGTTGTTGACTTTATACATGAGTTTTATTCACCCCTGTGTAGAGGACAACTTTCATGGGGGGAGGCTTCCAGATACAGTTAATCTCAACAACGTGGAGTCAAAGGCTTCCATCTCATTAACTCTTTGGTTCCTTTCAACCTTTGTTTCTTTGTTGCACTGTTGCATCCTTATCTCTTTTTCTATCACTACTTCAGTGGTCACTGCTCCTCTGAACTGCCTGCTTGCATCCCTCCACCACTACGGCAGGCGCGTAGCACCCATCCGGCAACAAAGTCTCATCTCTTTTCTGTCGAACTCTTTGATGCGAGAGTTAACTGTTACTCCCAGTCCTTCTTGTATACAACAGGTCAGCTCTGGAACTGACTTCCTCTTTTTATTTCCTACTGCTTATGACTTCCAGTCTCTCAAACGCAGTGTGTACAGGAAGCACGAAATGAACGGATCTTGAATTCGGGTCTGTTGTCTTATTTTTTTTTTTTTCAAGGGAACAGTTGTGCAGGCTTCTGGCTTTTGATTCCTTATTCCTTGCATGAAAAAATAAGAAAAAGAAAGAAAAAATGCCAGAAATATGGACTCTACCCGCTGTCGAATATCACGTGGGAGATTGATTCACCAGACTGCACACAAACCAGCTCAATGGGGATCTATTTCTTTTCCCCATGCTGTCGATCTGTTTGGTGAATTTTTGGGTCCCCCCTCGTATGGTGGGTTACCAGTGGTGGTGGAGCCACATGGCACCCTGTTTCATTGTTTGTTGGTATCAGCAATTGAAATAAGACTTACATGCATAGCAAAACCTTTTTAAAATTGTGAACAAATTAGATACAACAGGTTTAGTCCAATTTGGACCCTCTTCAGGTATAAAACAGTTGTAATATGTGGGTACTGTATACAGAAAGTCTTCTGTATGTTGTCTGGATGTTTATGGTGTGTTATTTTTTTATATTAAGTCCACACTAATTAATATAGAAAATGACTGTTAAAGTTCTGATGCTACCTATAAGCTAATTGGCCAGTTTCTTGTAATTTACAGTATGGTACCAAGTGTATGAAAGAAGCTGTGATATTTTAGAACATTACTGATATGCAGTATCTTTTTGTAATTTTTTGGCACTGTGAAATCAAGATAAATTGTTATTGTTTGTGATTTGGGCATTATTAATTATTTTCTTACTCCCTGGAGTCACACAGTGTTCCTCTTTTTTTTTTTTTTTCCCCTGTCTTATTTCTTTACAGTTCTGCCCTGTTATTGTTGGAGATTTTATTTTTAGCCCCGTATTTCATCCTCATCATCCCTGAATTCGCTCCTTAAAATGACCAAACAGAAATGTGTCCAAAATGCTCTTCTGTTTATGCTTTCAGAGAGTGTTCAGTGGCAGTATCAGAACTTTTTTTTTCTCTTGTGATTTAATCGTTTTCCAAGTGATAGTCAGTATCGTTCACCATCATTGTTGTATTGTTTCAGGTGATTTAGTCAAGTGTCCATTATAGTAGCAGTATCTTTCATCAATTTTATTTATTTATTTTTTTTTTTATGAGTCATTTCTGTTCCTATCATTTCAGTTTACTTCAGCGTCACTTCTCATAGCAGTAGTATCGTATGCCTGACTGCCTGTTTAATCTGTCTTAGATTCTTCCTTTTGTAGAAAAAAAAAACTGGCCGTAGCAGGATTACTGTAATTTTAAATAGATATCATCATACATTTCTAAAGAGGGTGGTTGCTAACACTTTCATTATGATAGGTCTCTCTTAAGTTGACTGATGTTGCCTGGCAGTAGGGCAAATTAGAATATGAAAAGTTGTCCCTAAAGAATTTAAAGTAGGAAATCCATTTCCTACCCATCTCTAATCTATTTCTCCTGTTCGTAAATGTGTGGGTGTCAGATCTTCTTACATTTAGCTCAGACCAAGCTTGTAGCAAGACAGCCAATGAACAGTGTTAAGTGATATTAATTTTTTTTTTTTTATGTGCCCTTGTATGCCGAGTCTACATTTTTCGACTTTTTGTTTTGACTTTAATGTAGATACCACACCCTTCCATATTGTTGCTGTTAAAATAGATGCCAACTTTTATGGATGATATAAGAACTTTTGTGTGATAATGTAAGATCATGATATGGCTTCCTCTTAACCCTTTCGTGCACGGTAAGTTTTATTAAGTTTCACGGCTCACGATTTTACTTGCCCGCGCCTGTCACCAGGCCCCCCGCGCCACGCAAATTCAATGTGTTCTTGCCTTATTTTCACCACCCAAACCTCTAAATATTGCCCTGAAACTCACATCATCTTATTTGCCGATGTTTGTTCTAGCTGATAAGCCAAAAGAAAATCCAGAAAAATACGAATAAAAGTACACTAGGCTGCCGTGAATAAACATTTTGGAACGTTGATCTCACTTCCCAACATCGTCGTTCGAGTGTTTTCCATCATACAGAAAAATGTTATTATAAGTTTTGATAGAGAAATTCTTTGGCTTTCTAATGAGACATGTCCGGATAGAGAATTTCATTGGCTTTCTAATGAGGTATGTCCGGTTGTGATGCGATTTGTAGTTTGCGAGAAAATAGCCCAAAACTAAAAGCCATTTTTGTAAAAAAAAATTTATTTTTGTTCAGGGAGGTATACTGCAGAAGTTTCCTCGCACACCTTATGTTTTTATTACGTAATCTTATGTAGAATTTCATAAGCTTTCTCCTGATTCCTTTTTGTTTTGATACGCCTCATAGTTTCCGAATAAATTGCAAAAAACTACAGGGTACTCGCGGCCGTGGTGCACTTTCGTCATGCGCGCACAATAACCGCCTACGTAACCACAACTTTTCATTAGAGAAATTACATAGTTATGTCCTGTACATACGTAGAATTCACTGATCTTTATCATGGTTCTTACAGGAAATCGATACGTTCAATAATTTTGGAGTAAATGGCCAACAAAGATAGAACACTCTTCCTTGCCCGCAAGCGAGATAAAAACGCTCAATTTCCCTGCCTCACGAATACTTACATATTTTCGCTCGTTACATTTTATTATTATTTTTTACTCAAATTATACACGTGAAATATCATAAGCTCTTTGATAGTGCTCTCAGTAACTCAACATGACCACTAGTCTTTTTGCTAGGTACTGATACTAAAGCTGAACTTTCTTCCATCTCATATGTGTATATGTAAAAAAACAATTCTTATTTGTGAAAAAAAATATAGAAATGTAGAAACAGGTCAATGTACAAATCAGCAAAATATGGATAACTCACTTTTTTTTTTTTTTTTTTTTTTTTTATGTGTCCGACTCTGGGCATAGGCTTCACAGCCTGCTATCAAGGCCCAGTCGTCCTCCTACAATCTACATGTCACCAGTTCGGCGCTTAACACCCACCGTCCATATTGAATACATGCTAGGGCTGTCTCATACAGGACTGGTGTATTGGTATTAGCGGGGTCATTTTTACGACATCTCGGCGGGTCTTCTGGTAGATCAGTAAAGCCTGATTTAATGAAATTCAAATCCTTAAATTGTTCCCTGCACCAGCGAGGATTCGGACCTGGGTCCCATGGGACCGCAAGCCAACTCTCTACCGATCGAGCTACTTACTCCAGAGGTTTTGAGCTGCTGGCAGGAACTTGAAGGAATTGAAGATGAGTTAGGTAGTGTGTGAGTTGTGTGTGTGTGTGTGTGTGTGGCGTATTCTCTGTTCCTTGCACCACGTTTGCCTAACACGTGCGATGCACACAATAGATTTCTCCACGAACATTCGCTGCACGACATACGTATGTAATGTCATATATGTGTCGCTGTGTGGCATATTTTCTTGTCTCTGATTATTGTAACTTTCTGCTGTCAGTCAATGCATGCAATATTTCTCGGTGAACACTCGCTGCACTATTTTATACGTATATTTCACGCTGAACTATATACAATATAAAACACTGTCACATGATTCCATCCCAGCCTCTTCTGTTATTCCCTTCCCTACTGTATGGGGTAAGAGACTGCCTGTTCCCTTAGCAACTAATGCATATGTCCATGTATCTCTATGGCATAACATAATGCCTGCTATGGTAGGTCAGTTATTTCACTAATCCAGGCACTATGTGTTTCACAGATATAAGTAATGGCTTCACTATAAGGGTAAAATACATCATTTTACGGGCAGGGTGAGTGGAAACCCCGCTATAACAAACCAGACTCTGCCTCTAGGCCTAACGGCTTATAACGGGCCCCAATGCTTTACAAACAATATATCTATGTTCAGTAGACACAATCACTTCACAGTATAGTCAAAAACACTGTACAATCACAATATTTCAATAATGGCTTCAGCCTCGGGTGGGAGGGGAAAAATGGCAGATTTAAAGGGACAACACAACACAGCACGACCCTGCTGTCTGGCTGCTAGTGGAGCACTGAGATTCTATCACTAAGTACAGGCACATATGAGTCATTGCAGTGTTGCCAAGGTCTTACCTCGGGAGAGACACGTGGCTGCTAGAACGCTACAAAATTTGACGCAAATCGACCGAAAACTTATTTTTTTTTTATTTTTTTCTCGTTTTCACACGATTTGAGGTTCTGTGCTTTGGCACACCACACCACATGTAACGCAAATTGCGGTCCCGTGCGCGAAAGGGTTAATTACCATTTGTATAAACCAGAATCCAACTAAGATCCTTAACACTTTCAGGTTCCTAGGACTCACTCTTAGTTGACTAAAATCATCTGGTGTTAGCTGGAATAGAAAACTTGATATTGTCTCTACCATGAGAGGGTTAATGTATAATCTTTAATCCTTGTGGATCTAGTCAGAATTTGGGTGACTACCTAACTGCTTATTAAGCAAGATCTAGCAGCTTTGATACCCTTGTTGTTCTTTATACTCAAGTCACATGGCCAAGTGAAACATTAAAGATTGTCTTAAGGGAATGTCAGATCTTACTCAGCCTTCAAACCTTAACCCATATTCTTTTAAGTTTCGGAGGCTTTTTAGCATGTCTTTCCTAACAGTTTCTTACTTCATATGAAGTGTATAAGTAGTCTTAACTCTGTTATAGCTATAGATGCTTCCTAAGTGGAATTAAACCAGAAACTTACAACTAGTTGCTACTGGATATTCTCATGATATTTTGGTATGTGGTATGTGTCCAACCTGTGTCAGTATAAAGATGATGTAAATAATAATAGAGAATGCTGAATTGTAATAACCAGATGAATGGCCATTAAGAAGTGCTTGTAAGCCTCCTAAGCCCAAAAGAATACAGAGCCTCATGTAACCCAGCCACACCCATTCTTTTTCTTTAGCTGTGTGTGTGGTGTACTTGTACCATATCATGGAAAGGAGAAGGGATGAGCAGATCTAACCCCATGAGTCCATTGACATCTTTTCATCTTTATTCTTAACACCACCAGGTAATATTAGTTACTTCAGAGGAGACTTTTTGCCCTGAAAAGGTAATAAACAGCTGTACTGAACCCCATCATGGATATAGGTTCTTTCCTGAGGTGAGTAAATTTACCTGAAAGTAAGTAAAATAAGTTAAAGAGATGTCACGGGATACAGGGGGTTAAGAGAGGCATCATGGTTTTGTGCTTTGTTTACGAAAATAGTAGGACTGAAATCCAGGCATTAAGTGGGAAGTTTTGGTCATGACCATTTTAAGACAAAGTTGCCCTGAACATAACTCTAGGCATGTATAGTACAATAAAGATTAATATTTTACACCCAGGTAGACTATTTGTTGCTTAGAAGTCATTAGTTAAATTTATTTATCCTAAAATTAGGGAAAAGGCCTTTGGACAATGTTGGTCATCTTGTGAATGGGCAAAACGCAGTAACAGATCAATGTTGCACTTTTGTGGGATTTTGATGCTGTGTGTGTATTTTCTCCTCAGCTTTATTAGTTATCAGTGTAGTATAAGAAACAATATTTTTGTTTTTCTTCCATGTGATAGTTTTGTTATATGCAGTGATATATGAATACAATGTATATTCTCATTAGTTTGTAGAACACATTGTTGTTTTCTTTTTGCTTCACGTGTTTTGGCTTTTCTTACATAATTTTACGGTAACGTAGCGTCGGATGACTCCATTATTTATGGTTTTTCTGCTGCAACGTTTTTTCTGTGCTTTAGCTCCCAAGCTCTTATATATACACATATACCATATATAAAGTTTATAGTTTATACACCACACCTGTGCATGTCATAGGTATTTTGTCAGATATTATGTTCAAAGTCTTGCTATGTTATATTGTTGTAAAGAGTACAGGTACTTTCCTTCATAGATTCAAATTGTA
>JAGKTI010002370.1:25676-56807 GCA_018397915.1 Birgus latro
CACAGACTACACACACATCCAAAGCCACTACAACACAACAGTTACACTCACAAGCACTTCTTACCCTACATACAGTCTCTGCCAGACAGCCTATGACAGGGTAGAGATACATGGCTGTATCGTCCCTGCTTCGGTAGGGATAGGGCGGTCCTGCAGTGGACTTCAACGGCTGATGACGATGACGATATATATATATATAGATAGATAGATGTAAATTCTTCTTAAGTCAAACTATATGGAGCTGTAGCGTAGTTCGACTTACTGAATTTTCTGACTTACCAGAAATTATTTACAAACTGTATTCTCCCCCCCCCCAGTACTGTACTTGCAAATTATATGTGATTACTTGTTTATTAACATTAAACTAAAGAAAAATGTATAAAGCAATAAAAATAAACAATTAAAACAACTCAGTGCATGTCATAGACTAGGCTAGGATAGGAGGTTGCATAGGTGGAGGGGTGCAAGTCACTTAATAATGTAAAGTTCTGCACTTATTTACTTCACTTTACAATCATTTATACTAAAATGTAACACTTGGAATATAATAAACTAAAATGTTGCACTTGCAATATAAGAAACTAAAATTTAACCCTTTGAGTAAACACTAAGTCACACCTCTGTCAGAGTTCAACTTACTGGAGACTCCACCATTTGCAGGGTTGGCTTATCAAGGTTTTACTGTTTTACTGTGTGTATATATAGATATATATACACACACACACAAATACATACATAAAGATTTAGGCACGGTATGATGGATAACTTGATGTCGTTGGCAACAGCAGTATATTTAAAAATCAAATGTAGCAACCTAAGCTGCAGTATTCGGAACCTAGATGGTACCATATTTTCTTTTTGGCTCCAGTAGCTGTGATACCATCATTATAACTATTTACAGTATCCACATGGAGTACTCTTCAGATGTTATTGTTCAGATGAAGAAAAGTTCCCTTTACAGTCTCTGTTCATTTGTGACACTCTTAGCCAGATCGGCTGCCACATCTCCGTTTTTTTTTTGTTTTTTTTATGGAATGCAGAATGTGTGGGTAGTACTGTATTGTCTTCCTCACATTCCAAGGAGTAATAATTACTGTACAGCACAACACAGGCTTCATAAAAGGCTGACTAGTACTGTTTTGAATGGTTTTTAAAGACGTTACTTATCGTTTTAAACAAGTTGAGTCTTCACAAGTTATGAAATTTTGGTGATATGAACACAAACTGACCAAGCAGTCTTAAAATTTTCAGTTTGCAATTCTTTCATGTATACTTTCTCACTCACTTCCTGTCTTGACATGCAACCACTTATCTGAAAAATTTCAGTTTGCAATTCTTTCATGTATACTTTCTCACTTAACTTCCTGTCTTCACTTGCAGCCACATATGCAGAAGAGCAAGTTTAAGATTGGCTGTACAGTAAAACCGTGATAAGCCAGAATATAGGAGGATCTGGCCATTCTGGCTTGTCAAATTCTGACTTTTCAATGGTACTTTTTGCTCAGTTGCATCCAGCCACACTCAAAGAACGTTAAAGCTTATTGGCACATATACATGTACCGTACAGATATCTTGTAATTTTGATTTTTTCCTCTGGAGATGAGAGCAGACACATCTGTAGACACTGTAGTAAGTGACAGGCATGGTAGTTAACTCCTAACACAGCTTGACAGTTATTTTATATCAGAATTGTATTCCCATCCAGTTTTAAAAATTCCAAAAATATCGCCATTCCAGCTTATCTGAAAATATGACATCAGTTGCTGGCTCAGCAAGAGCTAACTGTTGTATTGTAACCATAGACTGAAGTGTATGATGTTACTCCATATCTGTACCGTATCAGCTAATCACTGACAATAATTTACAATAAGCAAAGTGTTAGATTTTCATGTAAGATTTTAAAGTAAGCTTTGGTTTTAAAATTTCCCTCACTGTTTCCCATTTTTTATGGTTTCCAGTCTGTGAATTCTAAGACCTTAACTACCATTACAGTATTATAGATCATGAGCTCTAATGGTGTGCTTCATAAGATATCACCCTCTTTCAAAAGTAGTGTAGTGCTGGAGAGGAAGGTAGTTTAGTGGGCATTTTTATGAATCTGTAGTGTATTACCATAACTAGGTGATGTATTACATTGTTTAGGCTATAGTAAACTATATTTGAATTCATAAGCATTGCAGTTATTTCACTAGATGGTAATCTGACATGGAAGACATTTGTTTGTGAGAAAAGGATCTGCAAGGAAAGTAATGGATGAAGATGTGTAAAGAAAAGAAATATTAAAGGTATGGAAGGAAAGGATTAGTGGTGAGGATAGAAGTGTCAAGATGAAAAATTGAAAACATTTGTAGATAGATCAGAGGTGGAAAAGGAAAGAGACAAATGACCAAGATGGTGATGGAGGTTGTGTAGAGAGTGCAATGTATGTAGAGATCAATGATTTATGAAGATAGGCAGGAGTGATAAGGACACTGAAGTAAAGAAAGGAAGAGCAGGAAGGAGGTATGTATACATACATTAAATACTTACATACTGTACTCAATACATATACATACCAATTTTATTTCTTCCCTTTTACTAGTTTTGAGTGTAATGTTGCTCCATTTCAGAGTGAGAAAAAAAAAATAGAATAATAATGTCATCTGTTTGTGTGGTTTATCTTACTTTCAGAGGTCTTATGTTAAATTACATATACATGTATGTGTGAAGTATAACATTATTATAGATTATTTTAACTGATCACCAAAAAATACTTTAAATATGTCAATCATTTATGTGCCCTATACAGTACTTCAGTAATAAGGAGAATGAAATATTTGTATGATGGAGTGTATTATATACCTTTTGGGGAAATTGTTGATGTTTTTAAGATGGAGAGAAGTGGAAAGTTTAATGTGAGGGAGGGCAGAGTGAAGTGTGGGTTGTGTAATGAAATGAGGATTGAAGGGTGTGATGAGTATGGAGGGGGGAAAGGAGAGGGAGGGGTAGGGTGATTGGGAAGAAGGGGAGGGGAATGGAAAGAATGCATAAGTTGACTGATAATCTGTGGTGATGCGGATCTGGTGCTTGTTTTGAGAGCTTTTGTACCGCTAGAAAATATGCCAACTAGAGGAAGTTTAAAGAACAATAAGAGGCAGGCAGGACCTAGAACCACGAAAATTAATAGCCATGACTGTTATTCGAGTCATCGTTTGTCTGTACGTTCAATTAACAAAGGTGGCCTGATCCCTGAGATCATGATCTAAAAGCTGTTATGCACTGGAGGGATAGAGTGGATCTAGGGCCTTGAAAATTAGTATGCTGGGTCTCTACTATTGGCCTGTTTTGTGTTTGTTAGGTCTACAAACTGGAGTGGGGAAGAGGGGTGGGGAAGATCCTTGAGAATCAATATCAGTATCTGGCCTTTCCCATAAGCCTGTTGCATAACACAGTTGCACACCCAAGGTGTCTCAGTCACTTGAGATAATGATATGTGGCCTGTGCTGCTAGGGTGGAAAGGAGAGGCCCAATACTTTGACAATTAATATGCTTAAGCTGTGGTGTTCAGGACAATGCTGCTTGGAAGGGGAGAAGGGAGACATAGAATTTTGAAGACCTTTGTTGTAGACAGACCTGTTGTGTGTAATTACATTCTTTTCAGAAGGGTAACATAGCTAGAGATGCAGTGATCAAATACTGCAATCTACAGGTGTTGGGAAGGTTGGGGATGTATAATCTCAAAGAACAATAGTCTTATCATAGGTATGTTATGTTTGTAAAGTTGCACAGGCAAAGGTGGCCAAGTTACTGAGATACAGCATCAAAGTTGTGCTGCATGGCGTAATGGCATGCCACTAAAATGAGTATCCCTCAGTTCACTGAGAGATACAAATACAGTACAGTCTAAATGAAGCTGGAAGGGAGGAATACAGTACAGTCTAAATGAAGCTGGAAGGGAGGAATACAGTACAGTCTAAATGAAGCTGGAAGGGAGGAGTGAAGAATGATAGGTGAAGGGAGTGTCTTTATTGGTCAACAAAGGAAATGAGATAATGAGTGCAAGAGAAATCAGACAAAAAAAAATAATCTAGAAGTGAGAGTAAGCATGGATGTACTGATAAAAATGTAAATATTAAGAAGACATGGCAGAAGCAAGGAATGCTGAAGTGAAATGGAGATAATAGTAAAAGGAAAAGACTGCAGTAAGTGAAAAATAACATGGAAAAAGTATCACTGGTATATTGCAAATGTAAAGAATAGGCATAAGATTAAATTTGGTGAAGGAGGATTGCCTTCAGAACAATAAGATGAGCTCTTTGGAAGTGCATGGGATGATGGGAGTGGGAAAGTGCCATGGTGTAAGAAATGGCTGCTTGAAAGAGATGCTAATTGTTTTTTTTTTTTTTTTTTTAATGCAAGGAAGAAGGAACTAAAGGCCAGGAGCCCACAAACTGTTCCTTCCAAGAAAAAAAAAACAATGCAAAAGAGAGCCAAATTCAAGATCCGATCATTTCAAGATGCCTGGACACATTGTGTTTGAAAGACTGGAGATCATAGGAAGCAGGAAATACAGACAGAGGAAGACAGTTCCAGAGTTGATCTGCTGCATAAATGAAGGGCTGGGAGTAATGGTTAACTCTTGCATTAGAGAGTTGACAGAAAAGGGATGAGAGTTTGTTGCTAGACAGGTGCTACATGCCCGTCGTAGAGGTGGAGGGATGCAAGCAGATAGTTCAGAGGAGCAGTGACCATTGAAGTAGTGACGGAAGAGAGATAATGATGCAACAGTAGCTGCTGATCATTTAAAAGTGGACTCTGAGCATTTCAGACGGCTGAGAAGAGTTAGATTATATTGCAAAATGTTTGGATGAGAGGAAACAGGAGATAAGCAATAGCAAGTGCAAAGTATAATGTAGGGTTTGGTAGAGGGTAGAGCAAGGAGTAATGGGAATAGTATGGAAGTTCTAATGACAGTGTGGAAGATGAGGAAGTAAAATGATGATCAAGAAAGGATGAGGGGAAAAACAATTACAGAGGTCGAAAACTTTGTGTTGATAAGGTCAAAGTGGGGAAACCAGGCCAAATGTGACAGAGAAGAATAAGGTGATAGGGAGTGAGGAAAGAAGTAGCACTGGGTCAGAAGTGAGAGGACAGATAGGGATAATAGGCAGATGTGATGGAAAGAGGTGTGAAGGATGGGAAAGTAAGAGGTGAGGAAGGACAGGGGGTGGGGTAAGTAGTGGCATAAGATGGAGTAAGAAGTGCGAAAGGACTGACTGAAGGAAGGAGTAGTAATGGAGGGGAGAGGATGGGCGGGGGAGGGGGAAGTGAAGGTGGGACAAAGGGTGACAAAGGATTATCTTTATCTTTATTTGGTTTATAAGGCTCCACTCCACCAACATGTGGCACTCTGCAGAGCCATCAATATTTTACAAAAATAATATAACATGTATTTGAAAAGCCCACTCCGATGGGAGACCACGGGAGGGATGGCGCAACACCCACCCCACGGAGGGGCAACAGAGAGGGTTGCGCAACACCCACCCAGGAGGAGACCACAGGGAGGCGCATAGGGCACACAGAGGCCCAGGGCTAGACTGGCCTACATCCCCACTACCTTGCACCCCTCTTACCCTCAGCCAAGTCTGCTTCGAGAACACAGCACTGGCAGGTTACTCTCCAGCCGGGCCAGCACTCGCCAGGATCGGGGTGGGGCTTGTAGAGATTTAGCCCCAGACAGCACTGCGATGACGGCTGGGGAAGAGATGGTCACCATACACTCTTCGGCTGTTACCCCATGCAGGAGCGCGGTGACAGCCACCGTCTGCACCGGGGAAGGGACGGCCACCATACACCCTTCACCTGCAGCCACTCCTGGGAGCAGCACCACGACGACGGCCACCGTCCTCATCAGGGAGAGGACGGCCACTATACAGCTCTCAGCTGTGACCCCAGAGAAGAGCAGAACTGCGGCAATGGCCACCATCCATGCTGGAGAAAGATTGGCCACCGTCCATCCTTCCTGCCACCTCCACAGAGAGCTGGACCATGGTGATGGCCACCTTCCGCACCGGGGAAGGGTCAGCCACCACACGCCCTTCGCCTGCTGTCCCAGGGGTTAGAGGGACCGCGGTGACAGCCACCATCCGCACCAGGGAGGGAGCGGCTACCGTGCGTCCCTCATCCACTATCCCCTGTGACACCCCTCAAGGAGGAACCTCCACTGGGAGCCGGACCACTGTGATGGCCACCATCCGTGCCAGTGAAGGGTCAGCCACCATACTCCCTACACCTGCTGTCTCAAGGGCTAGAGGAACCGCGATGACAGCCACCGTCCGTGCTGGGGAGGGATTGACCACCGTACGTCCTTCGTCCCCTACCCCTGTGATTTCCCCTACAGAGGACGTCGCTTGCTTGCCTCACCCCTCCAGAGGCCGAGAGGGACACCCTTCTCTCTCTCCCCACAGAGGCAGTTCCCAGGAGGAGTTGCAGCTGGAGGAGATCTGGCAAGGCCTCGTCATGAGTCGGGATGTGTGCCCTGCAGCCAGTGCCCCGACAACCCCCGCTGTCGGACTTTCGGAGGAAGGGATGGCAGTGGTCCCGTGCCTCCTGCAAGAGGGCACACCTGATGAGACCCTCCCACACCTGGCCAACACCTGTGAGCAGCCCAAGTCTTCAGTAGCCCAAACCAGAGTCCTTCTGTCTTGATTGTGCCTTAAATCTGTATAGTGTACTGTGTAAATGTTGTATTGATATTGTGTTCTGTATTGTGTCGGACTTAGGTATGAGTGATATACGTGTAAGGTTGGTTGACCCGAGTTTTTATGCCCTGTTCCTCTAGTTGTATGCACAAGACCTGTTCTAGAAAAGAACCCCAAATTATTTGCTCGTAATCAAAGGACAAGGAGTTGAACTTTGAACATGTAGCATAACAATGGTGGCTAGCAGTGGTTCTTGATCCGGTTGGCAGCAATGAGGAACATAAGGGAAAGTTTAACGAAAATGGCGGCCAAACCACATGTGCAGTTACCAAAGTTCGACCCCGAACAATATGATCGTAACACGTACCTAAACATGATTAAGCCACCCGCAGACATAGGATTCGAAGATGACAGGCAGAAGATAGCAGTTACCCTGCCTCACCTGGGCAAAGCAGTGGCAAGTATTGTGCCCAAGATCGTCCCAGAGCTGACATGGGTGAATTTCACCCAAATCGTGACCCAAGCAATCATGCCATCCTTGGGGAAAGTCGTAGCTTTGTCACAGCTCGACACCTTCACCTACAACGGCAACTTGGACAATACACTTATCCAGGCCAGGAGGCTGGTCACCACCACGTACCCAGAAACCGACACAGCTACCCAGGAACAACACATATTCAACACACTGTTAAGGATTCTCCCCAGTGTCATCAAAGAACACTTTATGCTATATGACCCGACAGGAAACCTAGACAAAGATATCAAGCCTGTCAGATGCCTCCTAGCCACTTGTTCCACCCCGCAGCACATCAGCGCTGTTAGTAAATTCCCAACCCAAAGGACGACACTACACCACCAACCAAGGACGTCCCGAGTCCACGCAAGCCCTCCAACGAAGCCCACCATACCCAGTGCACACCCTACCATGAGACATCCCACCTTCAAGGAAAATACCAATTTATTTCCATCAACCCATGGGAATTGTCTGCCTTCAGCCACAGATGTCCTATCCCCAACATCTACGAGCAGCTAAAGGCTGCCCGGCGCAAGGCAACCGCCCAAGGGTGCTCAAAAGTCTCCTCACTGGATAATGAAGGTGCCGAGGACAACGCTTCACCCGCTGACTGCGCCGACCCCGGGAAAGTGGAGCTGGAAGAAGATGATGTCCTGCAGCTGCTGGATTTTTAGGACTGCTCCTGCACCTCCCCACGGTGGCAGGGGCCACTCACAAAAATACTGACCCCCAGTCTACAAGATGAAAGATGAGATTGAATGAGGTAAAAGCGAGGCTATTGGTTGACACGGGAATGGCCAGGTCCTGCCTTTATAGCCACTTCTACTCCCGCCA
Source organism: Birgus latro (assembly GCA_018397915.1). Taxonomy (NCBI): domain Eukaryota; kingdom Metazoa; phylum Arthropoda; class Malacostraca; order Decapoda; family Coenobitidae; genus Birgus; species Birgus latro. Next base: position 33,705 of record JAGKTI010002370.1, read on the forward strand.
CAAATCGGCTTTCGGCCCGCTTCTTCCCACCTCAGCTCACCTTGTAGATTCGGGGGATGGCCCCCTACCAATACGTGGGGAAACCCGGGCCCTGTGTACCGATATCCACCAGCGTCTCCACCCAACATAAATTCATCTTTGACTCAACCTGCTCAGGCCAGTAACATCTTCGAACGGACTGGACTTTGAACACGTAGTATAACAGTCTTGATGCAGTTAGTGCATTATAAACTTAATATTAAAGACGATTATAAATCCAGGACTAGGTAATAATGATAAAACCTAATAGTAAAACTTAATAGTAAAAAACATGGTGATGCCTACTTAAAAATAATAAAAACTAGTACCGTAATTCCGAAACAGTAGTGCCCACTTTCAATAATACGATATATTTGTCATAAGACTATTAATAATCAATCACCTGACACTTTATAGTAACACAGTCATACTAACTTAACACAGTAATGTCTCCTGTCAATTTAATACTGTTCACTTTACAGCATTTCATAATACATAGTAATCTCTAATACACTTCTCCTCCATCTCGTGGCAGTCACCAACAAGAATGCTTTTAGTCTCCTTTTAAACAAATCCACATTATTACTGCTCTTAATAGCACTTGGTAGTCTATTATATAGTCTTGGGGCACAATTTTTAAAGGCTCTAAAGCTAATGTCTGTGTTCTAGGAGTCTATAGCTGTCAGAAGCATGTCTTACTACAATATCTGTCTGTAATTCAAATGGTTGTAATAATTTCCTTAAGTACTTCGATTTTCCAGTCTTCATTGCCACATATGTCATAACACAAATTTCATATATGATACTAGCCTTAACTGTCAACCAATGTAGTTCAATGAGAACTGGTATAATCCTCTCATATGCTGGCAAATTCTTTATTAATCTAGCTGCTTTGTTCATAATAATTTGCATTTTCTTCAGTTGATATTTAGGCAAATTGTAGTACAGAGAATTACAGTACTCTAATCTGTTAATGACGGTTATGTATAAGCATCTTAACAGAATGTATATCTAAATATTTCTTTATGAAGGCAATATTTCATAAGTTAAGTCGTGCCACTTTTACAGTTCCATTTATTTGTTCATTGAAATTCATATGTTTATCAATAATCACACCTAAGTCCTTGACCTTCTCAGATATATTGACAATATTTCCATTAATACTAAAACACTACAAACCATCCAACCCTCTCCAGACACCCTTTTTACCAATAATCAAACATTCTGTTTTATCTTCATTCAGTTTTAGTTGTTTACTATCCATCCGTTTCTTGAAATCTCCCATAATCCTAGTCAACAGAGTTTCAGTGTCCAATACATTTTTAACAGAAAATTAAAATTGAGTCTCATCTGCAAAAAGGTTAAAGGCTACTCCATGTTCCTTCAGCAGAAATGAAAATTCAATAGGGTTAATACAAAACAGTACAGGTCCCAGTTCCTGCCTTGGGGAACACCTTTTCAAAGTGTATGATGTTCAGAAAAAAAGTTTCCCACCTGTACACAGCAACCTCTACTGTCTAATTAACTTCCAAGTAACTGAGTGCCCATTGTGTCACTCCTATAGTCCTTTAATCTTCCAACAACAGCTCATGTACTACTGTGTCAAAAGCAGCACTTAAATCTGATAATATTAAGACACCGCATTTTCCCTCATCCATCCATCCTAGTAGATCATTAGTAACACTACACAATAATGTTTCTGTTGAGTACAATTGCCCATAAGCAGATTGATTATATGGTAATACATTAATCTTCATCAGATATTCCATTAATTAATCAAGTATAACATTCTTAATGTCAAATATGACAAATTTGAAACTGGTCTATAGGAGCTCAAACTCTGATGATCTTTATTGCCCTTTTAAGTAGATTTGACAATTGCCAACTTTTCACTTTGTGGAAACAAACATTCAGTAATACTTAAATTCACAATTTTCATAATCAGCTGCACAAGACAAGGGAGAAGAGAGATTAAGAAAGAGAAAAGGTAGGGTGAGGTAGGAGAAAGAGAAGTGTGAGAAGAGAAAAAGAGGTGAGGAAGAAGAAGGGGGAGGGAGCAGAAACAAAGGAAGAAGAAAGATACAGATACAAGGTGTAGAAGGACAAGAGTCAAGAAGAGAGTGTGAAGAAGAAAGAAGGGTGAAGGAAGAGAGAAAAAAAAGTGAGGAGGGTGGAGAAAGAGGAGTGAGGGAGGAAAAGGAGAGGAGGAGAAAATTGGGAGGGGAGGGAAAAAACAGCAAACAGGGGTGAGGCGGGAGGAGGGGGGGGGGGGGGAGGGAAGGAGGGAAGGGAGAGGGGGGGGAGGAGAAAAACGGGGATGACAGAGAAAAATGAGGAGGGGGAGGGGGGAAAACGGGTGAGGGAGGAAAATGAGGAGTTGGAGAGGAGAAAAGCAGGAATAAGGAAGGAGAGGGAAGTGAGAGAGGAAAATGAGGGGTGGAGAAAGAAAAAGAGAGGAGTGAGGGAGCAATAGGGCAGGAATTTGGCCCGAGATAGTTGTTGAGGGCCCCACATTCCGACATGACTTGAGGGGTCCATTGTGGTCGGATATGAACTGCCCGCCCTCACCACTCATCCTCACCACCCACCCTCATCACACTCTCATTGCTCACCTCTTACTCGCACCACTCATCCTAACTTCTCACCTCACCACTAACCCTCACCACTCGCCCGCATCACTCACTACTTACCCTCATCACTCACCCTTATCACTCACCACTCACCCTCATCACTCACCCTTATCACTTACCCTCACCACTCACCGCCACGCACTTGCCACTCACCCTCACTACACAATTCTTACCCTCACCACTCACCTTCACTACACAATTCTTACCCTCACCACTCACCCTTTACTTTCACCATCCACTCTCATCACTAACCCTTTACCCTCAACACCCACCCTCATCCTCACTCTCACCCTCACCATTCACGCTTACCACTCACCCGCACCACTCACCACCCACCCTCATACTTACCACACACTTACCACTCACCCTCACCACCACTCGTACCACTCAACATTCACCACTCGTACCACTCAACACTCACCACTCAACCTCACCACACACCATCACCATTGACCATCCACCCTCACCATTCACTACTCAGTCTAACCATTCACCCTCACCACTCACCCTCGCCACCCATCCTCACCACTCACCCTTACCACTCAGTATCACGACTCACCCACACCACTCACCCATACCACTCAGTCTCACAACTCACCCTAACCAGTCATCACTCACCCTCATCATTCGCCCTCACCACTCACCTCTCGCCTTCACTCACCAGTCGCCATCACCCTCACTCACCCACACCACTCACCCTCACCACTCGCTGTCACCACTCATCACTCGCCTTCACTCCCACTCGCCCTCACCACTTGCCCTCGCCGCTCACCCACAACATGCCATCACCTCTCACTACTCGCCTTCACCGCTCACCGCTCCCTCTCACCACTTCCTGGCAACATTCCCTCATCATTCACCCTCACCGCACACTGTCATCACTCACAGTCACCACTCACCTTCACCACTCGTCCTTATCATTCACTCTCACCACACACCCTCATCACTCAACACTGGCTCTCACCACTGGTCCTCATCATTATCTTCATCAGTCATCCTCACCACTCACTATCACCACTCACCCTCCTCTCTCACCTAGCATCCTCCCCCTCCCTCCTCTTTCTTTCAGCCCTCCATTGATCATTCTTCTCTCTCTCTCTCTCTCTCTCTCTCTCTCTCTCTCTCTCTCTCTCTCTCTCTCATCATTTGTTTTGTCTTTACCCTTTTCTTCATTTCTTCTTCCTATTATTTTTTCTTGTCTCTCATTTACTCAAAACACAAGTTTTGTATAATAAGTCAGGATATTATTATTATTATTATTATTATTATTATTATTATTATTATCACTGCCTCCTTGCAGCCTCAAGATTCTTGTCTGTATTCATTGCCCGTCTCCGCTTCCTGTGAGGGGCGGTCGTGTTCTAGGTGGCAAGGGAGGCTTCTTAGTACCTCTTACATAGCTATTTATTTTGGATATTGCACTTCATCATTATCTTGTATTCAGTTTGTATAGTTTTAATGTCATTTTTTGCATTAGTTAAATACAAGCGATTGCTGACGTGTAATGTGCAAAATATATAACGCTAAGAAAGAGGTTTTACGAATTCTCCAGTCACTTTGAATACGACCCAAGGATCTCCAGGCGTTTCTGTCTACTCATCAACGATCCTTTCTTCTGCGTACACCACCACCCTCATATTCATAGCCACTCTGTTCAACTATCAGGTTCCATATTTATGAGTCTTCTTGAGCTTAAGTTGTGTATAGCTTGATTGTTTTATCTTTTGTCTTCACTCATACAGAAACTACTCACATCCCATACAAAGTAGAGCGAAGAAAGAATACGTAAAACCAAAGCAGTTTCTGATAACAGTATACTGCTATGGAGACCATTATTCTGGAAATTGATTAAAATCTATGATAAATATGATCCCAGGTTCTTGGACCTTTTATTTTCCCCCATCACCCAACAATAATATAGGCTACCCTCCTGGTCAATTTCTCACGCCATCCCCTCCACCTGGCCCAACCACCCCAAAGGTACCCCACTTTTTTCTTCCTTCTATACTTCCACCCCGCATTCATTTCCCAAAAGATCATTTGTCCATCCTTCTCATTAAACCATTCCACATGCAACGGAATAATGATATCTGTACGTATAAATAAATTATTGCACTGTATATAATACAAGATCGTAGCATGCACACTCTTGTTCTTTCTAACAACTGCATACTCATCAAATACTCCAAGGTAAAAATACCCAAGTGATTATAAAGCGTTTTCTTGCCAAATCATGTGCATAGGTATGAAATTACTTAGTTTAATTTTCAGCACAATGGAACAACATTCACTGTCGGAGGTCAATGTGCAATGCTTCATAAATCATGTAAATTATCTTTTACCTTTATTAATGAGAAAGATGCCACTTAAAGTACCAGTGTGTGTGTGTGTGTGTGTGTGTGTGTGTGTGTGTGTGTTTTCATAGTCTTTCTAAAAGGCAGCCGTACTCTCATTGTCATGGGATACTTTGTAAGTATATAATATGAACGATCTCTTCACTTCTCTTCTCTTCCAGACTCCGTTGCATCTCTGTCTGAACAATTTCTTCTCTTCTCTTCTCGTCCCCTTTCTTCTTTTTTCTTCTCTCCTCTCTCCTCTTCTCTGCCTCCCCTCTCTCCTCTCCTCTTCTCTGCCTTCCTCCTCTTCTCTCTTCTCCTTTTCTCTTCTCTCGTCTTCCCTCCTCTCCTCTCTTCTTCCTCTCTCTCCTGTCCTGTCCTCATCTCTCCTCTTCCCTTCTGTTCTCTTCTCTTCTCTTTCCTCTCCTCATCTCATCTCATTTCATTTCCTCTCTTCCCTTCTCTTCTCTGCACAGACAGAGGTAAACGCAATGCCTTCTTTCCTACTTGAGTTCAGGCAACAATACGAGTCACTTTATGGGCGTAATGGAGTTGTGGATTTTTTGTAAAGAGTATTGTGGTTTTGGTTAATGCATGAGTTTTTGTTGTGACTGTGGCGGGGGATGGACGGGTTGGGGGAAAAGTGTATTTGTGTGTCTGTCGTCTTTATGTTTATTATTAGCAATGAACAGTAGCTATTATGGTCGAGTGTTTTTATGTATAGTACAGTATGTATCTTATGTACAGTCAAATAAACTGGTGAAATACAATGAAAACCCTATGCCTACCGTTGCCTGTTTCAGACACTGTAGTTCGATTTTTCCGCTATGTTTTATTCAGACTTTGAGAAGATAGTTGTGTCACTGTCTGCATGTGTCTGTGTTAACAAGATATCTCACGAATACCTGATGGGATTTGGATCATACTTGGCACAGGCATTATGTGTGGTGACAGGAAGAAGTTATTAGATTTTGGTGCACACCGATCAAAGGTCAAGATCACTGGTCATTCATAGTCAAACTTCCGGGGTGGCATCGCTGTGCACTCTGAACATCCTTTCTTAGTTCTACTTGCTCTGTCGATCTGTTTGTCCGTCTGCTGCTCTAGCTATGCGTTCATCTGCCTGAATGTTCATGTATTATTTCTCCTTATTTTTCTTCGTATTTCCCCATTTGTCTTACCTTATTACTCCTGATCGCGGGATAATCGCAACAATATAAAACAATAATTTGAAAAAAACACGGTCATACCTCAAAGCATTAGTCTACTTTTGTCCCGGCTCTTTCAGCCAACGCTTCCAGACATAACGACAGCATATTTTCGGTAAAGTAAAAAAGAAATTAGAACGATAAAATAAATTAATATAATAAATCTTCAAGGCAATACATACTACAAAACCCTCATCACCAGATGATATTGGTGATGAGCGTATTGTAGTATGACCTTTTTTTTTTCTTCACAAATATGAAGTAAGGTAGGGTCCAGAATATGACCTTTTTTCACAAATATGAAGTAAGTTAGAGTCCAGAATGCAAGGGGAATAAAACAATAGGGGGAAGGTGCTAGAAATCTTCTTAAGTAGACGAAAATACGATCCAATCCTCCCTATATGTTCCAGTTGCGCATAAAAAGTCGGCCAGAGGTCTCCATATGCCATGACACCGAGCGTTCTCATTCTTAATATCAAGCCATGCAAAAATATCGTAAAATGAAATATGGTCTTTATACGTGAGGAGGAGTCAATATGGAGAAAAGTTCTGGGGTGGAGAAGGAAGAGGAGGTGAGGGAGGAATGCTGGGGAGAAACGAGAAGGAAGAACGAGGGGGAGGAGGAGAGGCTGTGAGTGAGAGGACGAGCGGGGAGGAGTGATGGGGCGTGGGTGTGAGAGTGGAGGAGGAGGGGTGTGAGTAGGGAAGCATGAGCAAGAGTAAGAGTGGGTGGGGGTAGGGGTTTGGGTGATAAGGTGTAGAGTGGGGAATTGTTGATAAAGGAGAGCGGACGAGTTGGGGAAGAATGAAAAGTAAGAGGGACTGAGAGAGGGCAAGGGATATGGGAAATGGGAAACAGGTGGGGCTGGGGAAATGATGAAGTGGGAAAAGATACAGATGTAAACGGAGAAGAGGTGTAGATAGGAGAGAGGGAGGATGGTTTGGAGAGTGTAAATGAGGGAGAATATAGAGGGAGGGAGGGGAGGATGTGAGCGGGAGAGAAGGAATACTGAGAGAGGATGGGGAGGTGTGAGTAGGAGAAGAGAGGGCGATGGTGTGTGGGAGAAAGGAGAATGAAGGTAAAGATATTTCGCAGGGTGGGGAGGGACAGGGGCAAATGAAAAATGGTTGGGGAAAATATGAGAAATGGGAGATGAGATGGTGTGGATGTGAAAGGGGTGAAAGGGAAAGAATATCGGATGTGAGAGTGGGCTAGGATGTGGGCGTTGATGGGGGTGCAGAAGGTGAGGGGAGATGTTCATCTGGGTGTGGGTGTGGGTGCTGGAGTGAATGAGAAGTATGGTTGAAAGGGTGCAGGTATGGGTGAGAGTAAAGGTGTAGGTGTGAGTGTGTGTGGGTTTGGGTGTGGGTGTGAGTATGGGTGTGGGTGTGGGTGAGGGAATGTATGAAAAGTATGATGGAGAGAATGCAGATACGGAGAGGATGGGACTAGTGAGAGTGTGGAAGGGGGGGGGAGGATGAGGCATAGGAGTGAGCGGTTAGGGTGTGGGGAATGGGTGTGAATGAAAGTGTGGTTTCTAAGATGGAAGAATGAGTGGGGGAGAAAGCTGAAATTAATAAGAGTGAGGGTGTGAGGTACGGGTGACAGATGTGGATGAGGACTGTGTATGGGTTGGGTGATGAATGTTGGGTAAACGAGGATAGATAAAAATGTGGGTGAGGCTGATGGTGTGTGTGTGTGTGTACGTATTTTGAATGTTTAACCATGAAGTTAGATTCTGTCTTGCTTGTAAACTTCTCCAATACAGAAAAAGTGAGCAGCGTTCACTTAATCCCTGCGGAGTGAGTACAGAGAGTGCCCTCGGCTTGCCCGGAGTTGCAGAGATAAAAGAGTACATGCCTGTGCCAGTGATAGGATGGCAAAGGTGCGAAAAATGGGTCATGATGATGGTGATGATGATGATGATGATGATGATACTGCAAGACAGTGGGTGCGGGTGAGTACTGATGAAAAACAATACTTGTGTGTGGGTGTGCCAGGATGTAAAAGAAAAGATTTAGTTTATAAAAGCAAGATTACTAATTTAGTGCGAGAAGGAAAGTGAAGGCAGTGTCTTATTGTAAATGAGTTGGTTTGGGTGAGTATGAATGAAGAAAAAATGTGTGTGTGAGCCAGGGTGTAAATGAATAATAGCAGTAAATGAGGCTGTGAGTAAAAAGGGCTTAGATGAATGAGTGGATGCGTTGGAAAGTAAATCAGGAGGCTACACGTATAAAGACAATATTACTTGTTAAAGATGAATGCGAATGTGTTGGGGTGTAAAAAGAGTGCAAAAAGAAATATTTAGGAGGCTATAAAGGCAAAAGCAGCGGGCAGAAGAGCACGTTAAGACAGACCTGGAAGGAGCCCAAGTGCGCAGTCTCCGTTCCAACCTGACGGCCTGCAAATCCCGAACCGGCAGCAGTCCAAGATGAGCCGTAGGAGGTGGCAGGGGCGGGGCGGGGCAGTGAGGGCCGTGGCACTGCTGGCCCTTTTGGTCAGTGCCACACCCACGCCCATCACACCCATCTACGACTCCGCCCTGGACCTGAACGACACCCACCACCTCTACTGGCGCGTGGACTACCCCTCCGAGGAAATAAGCTTCGAAGTGCACACCAGGGGCTCCTCGAAGTCGCCCTGGCTGGCCCTCGGGTTCTCTGACCGTGGAGACCTGGTGTCCGCTGACCTTTGTGTGCTCTGGACTGACTGGCATGGCCGTGTACACTTCCAGGTACGTATGACTTTTGATCTTTCTTTTGAAAGTGATAATACAAGCCCCACTATCCATTCACTTGATGTAGTGCTACTTTCAGTAAAACCATATATATATATATATATATTGTAGCCCAGGAAACCATACGCTACGTTGAATGATAACTAGGCTATACATCAAATGAATGCCTGATGGTCAAGTGAGTGAAGGCGCCCCAACATATGTGACTCATAAGTGTTTGCCTTCGAGAGGCGGTTGGGATTTAATACTCATATAATGCCACGCAAGAAAAAGCGACAGGTAACTTGCCTTAATTGCCTGGACTCAGTAACCTAGCCTCGGCCCCTTACGCTCTTATGGGACAATAAAGGATTGGGTGACAGACAGACAGGCATATACAAAATCAAACCGTCTGATTGATAACTTGACCCTGTGATGCAACTACAACACGATTTTTCTAACCTAGCAAAGATTCCTAACCCATACCAGCTCATGATGCGGGCCCATGGCCTTTGGTTTCTTCTTCCTTGCATTAAAAAAAAAAAAAAAAGTGTAGCCAGATTGAAGAGTCGATTTGAACTGTAACCAAGGAGACTCATTTCTACCTCATTAATATGGTCATTGAATATCATGCAACCACGACTTAATTTTCATGTTCTGTGATTGGCCCAGTTCCGTCAGCCGAAAACAAACCGGACATATCATCTATTTTTCTCTTTAGATGTTGTCTCCTTTCCTCCTCTTCTGTTATCTTGACTCAGTCTCTCATAATATCTTTACTCTTCAACACTCGTAGCCTCCTAAGACGCATTGTCAGATGAATAAAAGCAGTTAATGTTTGCTGGAATAGAATACAAACCAACTTATTCGGCTTTGGAGAAACTCTTCGAACTAGATACATCGGATACAAAATTCATTTATTCCTTCACGGATACAAGAGGTCTTGCAAAATCTAAATATAACAGTTTAGATGTATCAGTTATAAAATAATTAAGTACGTCACCAGGCTGCAAGAGTTACCCATCCCAAAATCGTCCAATATCCACACAAAGAACCCTCTGATCTTTTGAGCCTTACCCCTTGCAGCGACTAAACTCATTTTGTTTTAATCCCTTCGGTCCGGTGACATATTTTTCCCGCACCCGGGGGGGGGGGGGGGGGATGAATTCAGTGTCACTTGTTTTATTACTCACCGGCAATTAAAATCAAGGCCGAGTTAAAAAAAAAAAAAAAAATATAGTAAACTGCACACCTTTGTCGTGTCAGATTAGCCGTAAACATGAGAGAATCAGGGCAGAACACTGGGCAGTTAAGTGCACTAGGACTGTTTGTGAGCCCCAGAGGTGTCATTTAAGTGCTTAAGCAATAAATAATTGATTCTTTTCCCATGGAATACTGCGGGGGTGGGTGCGGCTTTCAAAGGTACCCTTTGTTTTGTCCATCCTCTTCCCAGATGATATATATATATAAATGTGTGTGTGTGTGTGTGTGTGTGTGTGTTCATACCTAATTGTATCTTTACAGGAATAAGTCAAGCTCGTGCTGTCGCGCGTATTAAATCATTTTTATCATACATATCCTTGAATTTATGAATAGTTTTGGCACATACTATTTCATTCGGTAGTGCATTCCACTGATCAATTGCTCTAATAGGGAAAATGAATTTCCTTACGTCTTTGTCACCTCTCCTTTTATGCGTTTTTTTGCAGTGTCCTCTTGCTGAAGTCTCCCCATGGGTTACATACTCACTGATGTCTATATTTTCTCTTTCCCTGAGATGCATTTATGTAACGTAATCATGTCTTCTCTTTTCCTTCTCTCTTTTCATGTTGGAAGGCTCAGTTTTCCTAGTCTTTCTTCATAGCTTAGATCCTTTAAGCTTGGTACCCATCTCGTAGCGGCCCTTTGTACTTTTTCAGCCTTATCTATGTGTTTTTGAGATGATGATTCCAGACCACTGATGCATATTGCAAGGTTGGTTTGATGAATGATGTTATTATTTTTCTCAGTAAGTGTGTGTGTGTGTGTGTGTGTGTGTGTGTGTGTTTATAAACGTTACGTCGTCTGGGACATAGGGAGGTCGGTATCTTAAGGACCCTCAAACCCAAGGACGTTATTTTTAAGTTAATCGTGCTGTTTCCAGGCGAGTTTGTTTAACTTTTAATTGGACACTTCGAGTTAGTGAAGGCTATACCTAAGCTACATAAAATCGCCGGCAAACAACAAAAATAAAATGATAAGTAGCAAAAATAAAATGATACGTACTCTTACAGACGTGTTAGATGTTTTGGAAAGCGGCACCCTAACTACAGGACCTACAGCTCAATGGGAAGACCATAATATGGGGTTACACTTTTTCTTTTTATCATTACTTTTACTAATCCTCTTCCCAGTTAAAGGTACTGGTGTTGTGGTGTGGTAGCGAGGTTAGCGTTATGGTGGGGTGGTGCTGTGGCGAGGTTAGTGTTGTGGTGGTGTGGTAGTGAGGTTGGTGACGTGTGGTAGTAAGGTTAGTGTTGTGGTGTGGTGGTAAAGTTAGTGTTGTGGTGTAGTGAGGTACTGACGGTGGTCTGGTGTTGTAGTGGGTGAACTGGTGAATTGGTGTGGTAGGGAGGAAGGAGTGGCGATACGTGTGCCTGTTTGTCCGTTCGTATGTGTGTGTGTGTGTCTGTCTAATTGTCTGCCTGTGTGTTGGACCGTGTGTGTTCCGGGTTCAGATAAAAATAGATCATCGTAAAATCTGGAAATAATTACGGACAATCCTCTTACGGACGACTCGTCTAAAATATACTTTTATTTTGTTCGGAATGGCCTTTGGATATGAATGATTTTATTATCAGCCGCGTTTATTATCAACCTTTAAATTTCCAGTATATAACTCTCTCTCTCTCTCTCTCTCTCTCTCTCTCTCTCTCTCTCTCTCTCTCTCTCTTTCCGATTTCGTGTTCTTGACCGTTGAACCTGTGACGGGTGGTTCATTCCTTGAATACAAGGCCACTATCATTCAGGTTATTTTCTCCCCTAGATGTTACTTCAGGTGTTCATTTACCTACCAAACCACAAAGAGTGGATGGACATCTAAATTAAGCGACACCAGCTGCCTATGACAGAACTCTGGCTTCGTAGCTAGCAACACTAACCACCGGCTATCGTGGCGGTGCTGAACTGCTAAATATAAATGTCTGGAAATTGCAAAAATATGATAAAGACAAAGTCACCATAGTGAAAAAGCTAAAGTAACCAGAGCAACAAACCATTTTAATTCATATATTTTAAGTGATTTTTGTCAAAGACAGGGATAAAATTATTTTACATCATGTCAAAAATTTCATTCTGTTTAGGGCAGATTTTCATAATAAAATACTTCATTAATCCCTTCATTAATCCCTTCATTATAATCGCTCTCGCCAAAGCTGAATAAAATCGTCTTAGTGGAGAGAAATCCTTGTTGTTGTTGTTGTTGTTGTTGCTGTTTCAAGCTCGTTTAAACGTAAACCCGGTGGACTGCAGACTGAAATTGCCCTTCTCCAATCCACCATCCTCCTTTCAGGGAAAAGGGAGGGACTTCACGGACGGTTGTATAAATGGCCGGTTTAAATCGGTGCCACAGCATTTAGGCGTACTCCAACAAGGACTGATATATGGGCTGACTCAAATCCTTACCAGAACCTGAAATAGTAAATGACTAACAATACCAGACGCACTGCTTTGCTTGTCAACTCTCTCCATTCTGCATGATAACACGCGCTTAACATGACCTGAGAGAGACAACTGCGTGTATGTGTGTGTGTGTGTGTGTGTGCGAGAGGGGGGGGGACGAGAAACAGGTGGCTTGAGATGGTGGCAGTAGCTGTCATCACCACACGCCTCACTTAACGGCTTTCATCTCACTGCTGGTGGTGATGGGGACAGAGGAAGGGAATGCTGCTGTGGGGATGCTGCTGGCGATGCTGGCGGTATGGTAGAAGTGAGAGTTGATGTTGTGATGGTGATGGTGTTGAGAGAAAGTGATAGTGGTAATGTTAAGCAGCAGGTGATTATGGTACACTTGATGGTGGTGGTGATGCTGATGATGAAAGTGATGGGGATAAAGGATGATAGAGGTGGTGTTGATAATGGGAGTGACTGTTGGGGGTGATGATCGTGGTGATGGTGGTGTCGACGATAACAGTGAAGGTGGGTGGTGGTTATGGTGATGGTGGTGGTACTTATGATGTTCAGTAGTTATGATGTTCAGTAATACCTTGCTGGTTTTAGATAATGGCGGCCACAGTACTCCGAACACATCCTAACTTATACCGAAAACCTGACGATTCATATCATGCCCATAAGAGAAACGACCAATTTTTGTTTATACATTTCTCGCTATAAGTGAATTTAAAAACAAATTCGTAAACAGAGTCGGTGTGGCGTATCATAGCATTAGTACTTTCAAGGCTCCCATCCCCCTCCTTGACTCCACCTTTATTTTCCCTCTCATGCTTGAGATAATTCTAGTATTTTATTCTAGGTAACAAAGGTTTCATTCGGCTGAGACTGAGTATAGGAGTCTGAGATCGTTAATGCTGGTACTATTAATCCTTTCACGGTCGGACAACAATAGTCTATTCCAGCTTACGCAAGGCTATTTTAATGCAGCTGAGAGTGCTTCAGTAGATTCTGAGTGTTATACGCTGTTAACGTCAGCCATGCGACATGACCGGGAAACCTGGCACAAGGATGTCATAGAGTCTTTTACCTTACTTGGCATAGTTACATGTCAAATGTGGGTGGGAGAGGAGGGAGAGAGGGTGCAAGATTGCTGTCCTAGAATAATAAGGAAGAATTTACCTTAGAAAACTCAGATACATCTCTCTCTCTCTCTCTCTCTCTTTCTGTGTGTGTGTGTGTGTATATATATATATATATATATATATATTTGTTTATTTATTTATTTATTTATTTACACCTGCTACACGCTCCAATCCAAAAAGGCCGACGCATGCAAGCATGTTGCAGCCTTCAAAAACGAAACGATGTGTGTGTGTGTGCGTCAAAACATCCCACTGCCACACGCACTTTTTCCCCTCCCTTCAGAATGCGGTGGTGGGTGCCAGCGAGCGCCTGCAGGTAACGGAGGATCAGGACTGCCTCAAGTTCCGGCACAAGGTCCGCGGCGAGGTTATCAAGTTCACCTTCACTCGGAAGTTCGACACGTGCCACCCCCACCACTACGTCATACAGGTCAGGAGGGGTCGCGGGAGGTTAGGAGTGGGTTAGGTTTAGGTAGGGTAGGGTAAGGTAGGGTAGGCTCAGAGGAAGGTTTAATTGTGTTAGACTGGCTCTGAAGACGGCTGGGTTAGGTAAGGTTAGGCCAAGTCAGGTCAGGTTAGGGGGAGGTAGGTGAGATGTATTATTTGTTGGTGCTTAATTAGTTGAGAAATGCCGATAGTGAAAAGGCAGGAGTTCGGGCACTTGAACTACAGAGATTTAAAACTCTAACTCTTTCCTTTCTGTGGATGCACATTTTTTGGGGGGTGGGGGGGGGGGGGGGGGTATCATCAGATATACTGAGCTGAGAAAATCATCTTTGTTATGGCCTAGTACAGAAGATTAATGTAGCCTACCACTTTAAGATGTATACACCACATTAAGGATGTAAGTGTGACTGAACGAGTGAGGTTTGTAAGGTACAGTGAACGGCTGGGATTTGTTGGGTCTACATTTGATTCCGTGCAAGAACACTATAAAACGCCGTCAGTCTGTTAATATTCTCTGTGATTATTATTTTCCTCGGCAGGGCGGTACGACTCATGTGGTGTGGTCAGGGGGAGCTGGACCCCTCTATCGCCTCGGGGGGGTGCTGGCAAGGGGAGAGGAGTGGGGGGTCATCAGGCTACAGTTACTTAAACCTCCCTTGCCCTCTCCACTGCACCATGACCAGGAGTGTAAGGTGCTGCAGGTGAGTGGCTTCTCTCTCTCTCTCTCTCTCTCTCTCTCTCTCTCTCTCTCTCTCTCTCTCTCTGGATTTGTAACATAATTTGCTATTCAGCTTCATATCGTTACTGTAAAATTTCCTTAAAGCAGTTCAGTCCTGAAAATACGTCATCTGGCATGATGATATATTTTGTATTCTATTACTACCACCTGAGGATTTCATTCAGCTTAGAGGAGCCCCTAGAAGTGAAAAGGTAAATGTAGGTTACATCTACCCGTCCAATTCGAAAAATCCCTCCAAAGCTGAATAAAAACCTCTGAAAATAGCAGTAGTAAAGTATGTGCTGAAAATTACGTCATCTTAATGAATGGATGAATGTGTCGCGTACCCTCTTTACAGTAATCTTGCACATATTTATCCCCAGTTTCATCGACCCCCCAAAATAAGCACAAAGTAATACTCTGTATCCTAATTTCATTGTAACTATTAAAACACAGCAAGAGTGATAGCATAATTTTTAAAGTCTACTTTTGACTTTGGCAATGATCGTTGCAAAATATGATACTGAGCAAGGTTTGCAGGTCTGCCTTTTTGATGTTCCACATACAACAGATGTGAAAATAAGTTTGTTTTATTGCAGTTCAGCTTAGTACTATGAGCACAGAGGGTTTGCTGAATTTTTTATAAGTTTCCAAGATCGCTAACCCATTTTAGCTCAGTTGATGGCCAAGTGTAATGAGACCGGAGAGTCGAGCTGACAAGTAACGAAGGAAGAATTTCATCCAACCACCACTTGGTATAGTATTAAAGTTATCGAAATGGTCCAGCTCCGTCAGGAGAAAAATAACTGACTACAGAAGTGCAGTACAGTCCACGAGAACTGGGCGTCACTCATTAAACCCATCATGGTCAGGACAACATTGTATACTGTTCCTGGTAACGTCACAAGATATTATTCAACTGAGTGAGTTACGAAAGCGTGAGGGTGATAATATTATTACCATTAACTCTTGTTTGGTCAGGAGAACTCTAGTATTCTATCCCAGCTAACGTCAAACGAGCTGAAAGTGGGTCGTTATAACCTGAATGTTAAATCTGACTGATGACGGCATTTTACGAGTAGTAGTGGGAGTTGTAGCCCAGGTTCATCTGAAACGTGAGCTCAGTGAACTAAAGGCTGAACTTCCCTTCCTCTTGCAGTCCACCAGTCTCCTTTCAGGAGAGTGGGAAGGGCGTGAGGGATGTTTGTATAATCAGGCAATAGAGCCGCCCGGATATATCGGTGCCAACTTGTGATTCAAGATACTTTTCTCCAGCACCGTGACTGGACATAAAGGTGCAGTCACAATGCCTCGTAAATAATAAGTTCCTCACATCAGTACGTTTTTCTGGCCACTAGAAGCTCTATTGTGTTATTTTTTTTTTATTAGTTTCTGAAAATACTGTAGAAAAGACAAAATCAGCGGAGGGATCCAGACACAAAATATCTAATAATCCGATGCTGATCTGCTACTCTCCAACCATGGCTTCGTGAATCCCTCGCAAGTACTATCACTAGCAGGAGTTTGCCGACAAAACCCTGCCAGCATTCTCTCCTGGAGACAGGATTCAGTGATCGATACCTTGTGGAACCGTGATTCTGCTAAAAGGATAATATTATATTAGTCATGAGGAAAAATATCGGTGGTTATATCAATGTTCTGCAAGAAGAACAAGAAAATGAGAATGGAGAACCTTCCCAGATCTCTAGTTCATTCTACAAAAAAAGAAATCAGAGTTGCAATGGCTGATCGAGCGTAAAGAATTATGTTTGAGAATCACACCCCTGTCTCATATTTCACACTCATCTCTCAACATCAGCGAGTAGTCTTCTTCATTGGGTTGGATAGAAGCACCTTTTCCTCATTATTTTGCGCATTCCACATTAACATTTCCTCGCATTTTCTTTATAGCGTTTTATTATTAACAAAATTCTCGTAAAAATCTATCAATAGCCACCTGTAAATCTGAAATTAATAACTCTACATCTTTAATAGAAATAGATGCTGGATAAAATGCAATATTTTGCATTACCGGTAACCAGTTTTGACCATTTAATATCTGGAATACTAAAATATAATATAATTCTAAGAATATCAGTCATCCCTTTTCTAAAATATTCCTTTGTCTAACAATCCTAGCAGCATTTCATACAATAAATATTATGTAACAATAAATATAATACTATATTACCCTGAAATTCCGTATTCAAAGATCAAAAATTAAAGGCAAAATACATTGGGTTTAAAAAAGGGAGTTTAAACCATTTGGTTTAAATCACTGGTTTAAACCAATCCACCCTGCCGCCAACTATACCTGTGTACTGGATACAAGGGCGTATTCTAGATGGAACATGACGCTTCATAGCACCTCTTTCTTAGCTATTTTATTAGCATATTAAACCTTAGCATGCTCTTGTATACTGTTTACAGGCTCTTGTTTCAGTATCGAAATAGTTTGCATCAAAAACATAAATGAAGTAATTGAGGTATGATGTCAGAATAAATCGCTAGAGTAGAGGTTTTACAAAATCCCCAGAGTCACTAAGATTACAGTCCTGAGAATGGTCGGGAAAGTGACAGTGTTATGCTTCCCGATTTATTCTTGAACTTTTGTAATGTAATGTAATTCTTTTAATAAGGAGAAGGAAAAAACAGCGTAAAAGGAGCATAGGGTTTAGGTGCGTTTATCTGTGTAACTCTCTCTCTCTCTCTCTCTCTCTCTCTCTCTCTCTCTCTCTCTCTCAGTCCAGCCTTGTGAGAAGCCATAAGACAGCTTGTGACCACATCTTTCAGTATCCTCATCTTCCTTCCCCCCGTGTGTGTGTGTGTGTGTGTGTGTATATCCATCTATCCTTTCACCTGTGTCATTTTCATCATGCAGAACATCGTCCTAAATGTCATAATATTTTATCTTTCTCACCCTCCTCATATTATTAACATCATCATCATCATCATCATCATCATCATCATCATCATCATCATCCTGTTTTCCAATATCCATGAGTATTTCTAAACATTCATGGGCTAATTTATCACAATAACTATTTAATTTAATCTATCTCACCATCTTCCTGTTATTGTCTACCATCATCACGTCACGCAATATCCAGAACCACTTACAGTACGACCCATAGCAAGAATGAGAAAGAAAGAAAGAAAGAAGAAAGAAAGAAAACGAAAAATAGTCATGGAGGCTGAATCTCTCCCATAAAAAATTTAAGAAAAAAAAAGTTGCCTGGAGGTAGAAGAAACGCAGTAAATAAGTCAAGGGTCTGAAAAGGTTATTCTCGCTTTTTCCTCCCTCCCCCTCCCCCAGGTACGGTCCAAGAAGGTGCGTGTACCAGCCGAGGAGACAACGTATTGGTGTACCGTTGAGAAGCTGCCCGACTCCTTTGCCGCCAAGCACCATGTTCTGCAAGTACGTACACGAGACTGATGGAGAGAGAGATGGACAGACAACTAGAATGACAGGCAGACAGATAAACAGGCAGACAGACAGAAAGACAGATAGGTAGGCAGGTATACAGAGAAAAGATAGGCAGATAAAGAGACTGGTTGCTTGACTGATTGATTGACTGATTGATAGATAGACAGATTGACTGATTGATTGATTGACTGGCTGACTGACTGACTGACTGATAGATTGGCAGATACGCTTATCTATCGATTTATTGATTGACTAACTGGGTAATAGACAGACAGACAGACAGATAGATAAATCGTATAGTGGTGTAGAAACTGGTATTGTGCGGTTACAGTGTGTTAATATATTTTACAGTTCGATGTAGTGATAAGACAAAGGTATGTTGGTATATGGAAAGGAAGTATGCTGCTGGTACGGTGTGATGAGCCTTGTGTAGTGGTGTGATAAGTGGTATATTGGTGTTATAGTGCTCTGATATATTCCACAGTTTGGTCCAGCGATAGAGCTAGTTTATGGTATCTGGTGTTAGGTATGGTGGTGTAGAGAACGATATATGGGTGTTATGATGGTATTGTGAACCGGGTATAGTGATGTTACGGTTATATTACACGGTTTAGTTCAATGATGGAATGACTGAAGACATTTTTCACAGTATACCACACACTGCTCTTTTCCCGTGGGTTGTGGTGATGTTGTGGTGTTATGATGAAGTGAGCCTAGTATGGTGGTGTAGTGAGATATAGTGGTGTTACGCTGTCCTCACATCAGGTAACTGGTATGGAATTATGTTGTATTATGTTAAGCTGTCAGGTATGGTGGTAAAGAGTGAAATAGTGATATTATGATGGTACTGTGAGCCTGGTATACTGGTGCAGTGAGTGATATAGTGTTGTTACAGTGCGCTAATGTAGTCTCCAGTTAAGGAATCTGGTATAAAGTTTGGAAATGTATAGTATCGTGTTGTGGTTAAAGTATGGCGCTATGCTGGTGAAAGAAGTGATATAGTGGTGTCATATCAGTGTAAGGAGCCTGGTATAACGGTACAGTGAGTGGTATAGTGATGTTACAGTGCCCTAATATATTTCACAGTTCGGCCCAGTGATAGTGCGAGGCAACGAGGACATAGTTCACCATATGGAGCTATTTCACTGCGAGTATGAGCCTGGGGTCACTGTTCCTCTGTATCAGGTTAGTTGCTCTCTCTCTCTCTCTCTCTCTCTCTCTCTCTCTCTCTCTCTCTCTCCTATCTGACAATATAATTTCTCCACATAACTCCTGTATAACCGTACTTAGTCTGTTACTCCACATAGCCTTTATATAACTCCCGTAACTTTGATATAACTTACAGCTTCTTAGTAACTTCACATAGTCTTTATATAGCTCCACATAGTTCTCTATATAACTCCACATAGTCTCTAAGTGACTCTTCATAGCCTCTGTAACCACGTTTCCTCTAAAGAACGCCACATAATCTTTACCTAACTCCACATAACGACTAAATAACTCCATATAGCATCTGTATAAATCCAAATAAAACGTATATAGCTTCACCTAACTATCTGTCTATTTATTTTTCATCCTAACCCTACTTAACCCAACCAACACTCTGCAGGGCCCTTGTCACTCTCCGGACCGTCCTCGCGAAATAGACGTTTGCAAGAGGGTGTTGGCGGCTTGGGCCATGGGAGCGGAGGCGTTCGTGTACCCAGAGGTGAGAGTCATTGGTGTAGAGGCGTTCATAAACTCGGAGGTGTGTGTGTGTGTGTGTAAAAGAGAGAGAGAGAGAGAGAGAGAGAGAGAGAGAGAGAGAGAGAGAGAGAGAGAGAGAGAGAGAGAGAGAGAGAGAGAGAGAGCGCATCCAGCAAAAGAATAAAACGAAAATCAAAGTTCTGCTTTGTACCTGCATTGTGTTGATATTACTACTTGTTATTGCATCTACTGTATCTGCAGGTGTTGATTTTATGCTAAGTTTGTACTGAACTGTACTCTACCTTTGACATTACTTTGGACCTTCCCGTTTTGTATTGGTTATTGCTTTGTATCCGAATTGAACTTTCTGTATATTAGTACTGTTTATAGTTTTGTGCAAAAATTGTGGTGGCATAAACTCACATCTTGGTGCATATCTTTTTCAGTCATGGAGCTTCATTTATTTTTTAATGTACAGTTTGATTTAGCTTAAGGGAATCATCTTTTAGTGAGGAGGTTAGATTCGAAGCTTTACGTGATCAGCAGTAGTCTTTTTTTTTTTTTCTTTTTAATTGTTGCTACTGTCAGACCACTTTATTCAACTTAAGGGCGATATTTCGCAGTGCAAGGAACCGGAGAACCGCTAGGATGTTATCTGTTTTATTTAGTTAATCATTATTCCTTACTGCTTATTTATTTTTACCGCTATCGTCCGTATTCTCGTCAGTTCAGGAAGCTCCCTAACGTTTTCTCCCTATAATTTTTATTTATATTTTTACTGTTTTTATCTGGTACGTTTATATATTCTTGTATGTTACTTAAATAATACATGTGAAAATAATAGGCCATAATTAACACGCAAGGGAGTAATTCGGTGTGGAATGCAAAATAAACCGTCTTAAAATAAGTGCATGAAAGCCACCCATGTTGATGTGAGTACTGCAAAGTTTTTTCTTCTTTCTATTTTTTTTTTCTTAACCACTAGTCTTTTATTCAGGCGAGGGAATTACTCCAATCACAGGGGTAACCCATTCAGCCAGAGGACGTATTTTTCATAACGTTTTAGTCTACGACATTCAACCTATAGGAGTTCCTCCTCGTAGTGAGGGGGTGAATGAAGATTACATAATATCCTTCAGATTTAAAAAGTCTCTCCTAAAATGAACACAATCGTCTACAGAAATCGTAGTAGTGAAGTGGGATAAAATTTCTCTGGATGCCATGTACTGCTATGTGATGTTTTGTAATGCAGTGGCTTGAAATTTTATGTGGTTTTATAGAATGGGATGTGTTGTGAGGTTTTTTGTGATTTAAGGCAGTGTTATGTTATTTAATACTGCCTTGTCTCTTTATTCGGTGTTGCACACTGTTTGAAAGATCTGTGATGTACTAGTATGCAGTGTTTAAGCTGGAGAAAGGCGCCTTCACGTGGTGGCACCGATACGACCGAGCGATGGAGCTGCCTGTATACACAGACGTTCCTCGGTCACATCCCTATCCCCCGAAATAAGGATGGTGGACTGCATGAAAGGCGAACTTCATCCTGCAGTCCATCGGTTCACGTCCAGATGAGCCTGAGGTTGCAACTACGCTACTACTCAGTGTAATGTTACGTAATGTTGTGTAATGTTACAGGAAGCGGGTCTGCCAATCGGAGGGCCAGATTTCAACCTGTACGTGATGCTAGAAGTTCACTACAACAACCCCAGCTTGTACGAAGGTCAGCCCATACACATCAAGTTGTAGTCTAATGGTATATGAGGCTTCGTAGCGCCTCTTCCTTACCGATCTGTTTAGCATATTACATCATATCATTCTTTTTTGTGTGTTATTCATATCGTTTTAATTGCGTAATAGTTTGGAGCAATAGCACATTAGAGGAGTTACTGAGGTTTGATGTGCAAAATAAGCCGCTGAGGAAGGGGCGTTGCGAAATATCCAAAACCACTTAGGCTACAACCCTTTATCCTGTACATTCCGATGACGTCCTGTCTAATCTGACCCTTTCACTACACTAGTTTTTTCACTGTAACTTGCTCCAGGTTTCGCCCTTTCTCAGCTTATTTCCCGTAGCTCAAAGGCAGAAAAGACGGTGCTACGGCTCTGCATCCTTCCCACAGCACTTGATCGTGACTAGCATCCTATTCTAGTCTTGATAGGCTATATTATTACAACTCATTCAAGACAGTGATGGCAATTTTAGGCCAGACTGAAGTAAAAAGGGTATAGCCTAAAAAAATAACGAATTAAATCATCGTACTAATACTGGCCTCACTAATACCATGCAAATACCACCCCTAAACTACCATCATTAACACCTATGATTGTTATTAAAGCCCTATTCAAAACATCCCTAAACTACCATCATTAATACCATCCTCACACACACACACACACACACACACACACACACACACACACACACGAAACCATCATAGTAAAACCAGTCCACTATTATCGTATGAATTCCAGTTATACCATATCAAAACCATCTCCACATCACCCTACTAAACTACCATCACGAACACCATCCCCACCCATACCAGGACGCGTGGACGGCTCCGGCCTGGCTCTGCACTACACCAACCAACTAAGGCGGTATGACGCTGGTATTATGGAACTGGGACTGGAATATACCGACAAGATGGCAATACCACCCCGCCTGGACACCTTCACCCTCTCTGGCTACTGCGTGCCTGAGTGTACTGCGCTGGTGGGTACAGAGGAATATCTGTGTTATTTCACCTGTTTTGGTATTATTTCACAAGTTTTGGTATTATTTCGCCTGTTTTTTTGGATTGTTTGACCTGTTTTGATGTTTCACCCGTTTTTTTTTCATATGTTTTTGGTATGATTTAACGTGTTATGGTATTAGTTCACATGGTTTTGGTATAACTTAACCTGTTTTGGTATTATTTCACCAGTTTTTGGCATTATTTCACCAGTTTTTTTGTATTATTTCTCCTGTTTATGGAATCATTTCACCTCCCATTATCCTATCCCTAGCCTAAATCAACATAAATTAACCCAACCTCGTTTCACGAAATGGCTGATTTTACAGTCTGCCTATAACACACACACACACACACACACACACACACACACACACACACACACACACAC
>JAGKTI010002370.1:57207-68130 GCA_018397915.1 Birgus latro
TATATATATAAAGCAAGTTGAATAAAAATAAATAAAAAAGGGTGACAAAACATGCATCTTCGTACTCAATTATTAAAAAAAAAAAAAAAAGAGGAAATCTTACATCCTCTGCCTCCAGGGTGACGGCTTAATCATGACATGCGAATTCTCCACTCCGGACCGAGAAAACGTTACCGTGGGAGGATTCGCCATCAGTGACGAAATGTGCGTCAACTACATCCACTACTATCCTAGAGTCGACCTGGAGGTGTGCAAATCGTCTGTGGACACCGCTTCGCTTCGGAACTACCTGCAATTTATGAAGAGGTGGAGTGTAATACTCGTATAACGGTTTGATTCATAGAAAGGTCGAGTATGATATGCAAATAATTTGGTTTAGAATTATAAAAAGGTTGAGTATGATATAATTTTGGACTTGATATATGAAGAGGCTGAGTATAACATGACTGGGTTTGATATATGAAAGTTGAGTATAACATGACTGGGTTAGATTTATGAAAAGGCTGAGTATATGATTTTGGAATTGATATAAGTAGAGGCTGAGTACACACGACTGGGATTGATATATGAACAGATTATATATGATATGACTGAGTGTGCAGTTCATTATGCGTGACTCCATGAAAAAGTAACCAGGACTCTTAACCATTAACCACCCACCACAACGACTCTCAGGATGGAGCTACAGGCCACGTCAGTTGAGGCAGGGTGGAGGGAAAATTACCACGCCATTCGCTGGACTCCGCTGAGAGCCGCCATGCTGGCTGACATGTACGCCAACTCGCCGCTCTCCATGCAGTGCAACAAGTATGTCCGCATCCAAACACGCTCATATGGCTCTAAACACTCACACACACACACACACACACACACCAATCCAATACAGTGTTTGATCCATCGGTCTGTCTGTTGAGGAGGGGGGTGGGAGGGGTATAGATCAGGATACTGTCGTGGGATTCGAACCCGTGTACATGAAAACTTGATAGAGATAGGAACCAAAGTTTGTCTAGTTGAAAAAGCCACCATTCAAGCCCCTGAAATCCTGGTTTCACCTGATAGACTAAAACGCATTCCACGCCAAGCTTCACGCTCACCGAGCTGAGAGACAAGGCATCATTGCTACCCCTGATGTTCTAGTATTTGGTAACTCAGAGTAGACTTCAAAGTCCTTAACTATAGGTGGCAGTAAATTGATAAACAGCGCGAGAGAGAAGAGAAGAACGGGAGGGGAGTAAAAGATGGCAGAGAAGAAGAGGAGGAGGGAGAAGAAGCGATAGGTTATATGAGTCGTAAAAGGAAGAAAAGAGAAAAGGAGAAAAAAGAAGAAGAGGGAAGGGAAAGCGAAGGAAGGAGGATCAAGAGAGGAAATGGAATGAGACTAGAGGAATTAGAAGGGAGGAAGAGTGAGAGAAGAAGGAACGTAGCTGAAAAAGAAGGAAATAGG
Source organism: Birgus latro (assembly GCA_018397915.1). Lineage (NCBI taxonomy): Eukaryota > Metazoa > Arthropoda > Malacostraca > Decapoda > Coenobitidae > Birgus > Birgus latro. Next base: position 58,652 of record JAGKTI010002370.1, read on the forward strand.
AAGGAGAAAAGAAGCGGAGAGGGGGAAGGGAGAGAAGAGAAGGAAGAAAGAGGAGGGAGGAGAGGAAAGAGGGGAAAGTGATACGAAGTGAACTGGAAGAGGAGGGGGAGAGGAAAAATGAGAAAAGATAGATGAAAAGAGCAGAAAAAGGAAGATGTAAAAGAGAAAAAACATGAAGGGAAGCAGAGGAAACTAGGCAAAGAAATGGACAGAGTAGAGAGAGTGTAGTGACAGGGAATGTGAAGAGGAAAGAGGAGGAGGAAGGGACAGGAGAAAAGATGGAAAGAGGAACAGAGGGTAAGCAAGAGAAGTAGGAAAAGAGGGAAGGCAAGAGAAAGGAGGAGGAGGGGGGAGGCAACGAAGGTAGGATGGAGAAACAAGAGAGAGGTGACGGTGGGAAGAGTTAAGCGAATACATAAAGTTACTTAAGGTTACATAGATACGAAGACCACACATCCATTAAGTTTGGGAGGAGGAGGGGATTAGAGAAGGAGGGAAAGGAGAACAGGAAGAAAGCAAAGGCGAAGGAAGGAGGGGGGGGGAGGAAAGAGGGAAGAAAGAAGTTGAATGTGGAAGTGAAGAATGAGAAGAAGAAAGAAGGTAAAGAAGTAGGAGAAAGAAAGAAAGAAGAATGGACAAATAGAGGTGAACGAGGAATAAGTAAGTAAACAGAGGAAGGAATGAGGGAAGAAAATATGTAAGTAATAAGAAAAGGTAGAAAAAAAGCAAGCAAAGAAGCAGGGAGAGGAAAACAGTGGCCAGGAAGGATGCAAGAGGAAAAAAAACAAGGAAAAAAGTAAGAGTGTATGAATGAAGAAAAAACAAGACAGGAAGAAGACAAAGCAAATGTAGGGAGGAAAAAAGAAAATGATATGCAGGAGGGAAAAGAGGAGAGGGAAGGAGAGAGAAGAAAGAAAAGACAGGAGGTACAGGAAAGGAAGAGAAAAAGAGAGGAGGAAGGAAGGACAGAAAAGAGACAAGGAAGTAGGGGAGGAGAAAGACAGAAGAAGGTAGACATGCTCAGGCTCACCTATAAGACTATTATCTCTCTTTCTACCTTCCCCTCCTCCCTCCTTCACCTTGCACCGCCAAACTAGGCTACACCTGACCACTGTGTACTGTTGACACTCACACTGGGCGAGTGCCCGTGACCACCCGCTCTCAGATCCCGCTCGCCGCAGTGGTCCTGATTAGTGAGGACTAGACTTTTCACTTGGGTGTGCCTGTGAGAGGGGAGAGGGGAGGTCACGTGCTCCCTTGGTCCTCCCTCTGGATCTGCCCCTGCGATAAAGTATTGTTAGTATCATTCTTCTCATCACCAGACGATTTTTATGCACTGTATGAAATCGAAAGTTTGGGAACTAGAGGGATCCTGGATGTAAATTCAATTTTAAAGTGTCTTGACAATCAAAATTATTGCCTAAATCATCTTAGTGTAGTCTGTCAGTCTGTCTGTTTGTCTATATGTATCGTTATAATCCCATAAAGGGTGGTCACATACGAATCGCCGCCATGTCATCCCGTCTTCTGACATTCTCTTCGACTATCCTCTCTCCAGTTCACACATCCCATCCCTTCATCTCATTCTCGGTCTCCCTCTACCCCACTCCCACTCCACCTCACATACACTCTCCATGTCAGTCATTCTCCATTCTCTCTGTATATACTGCCAAGCCTTCTTCTTCTTCGTCCACAGGTCATCAGGTGCAAGGTTTCCTGGGTACTGGGAAAACATACCCATACCCCGAATTCTCCATCCTCTCCCGCCGTACCAGAGAAAGTGTGACCAGACGAAGGACTTGCAGAGTGAAACCGAAGACGCCGGAGGGGATTCCTTCCTCGAATGAAGTTTTATGTAACCTGATGCATGTGTAATTGTTAATGGGAAACTCTGCGGAATCTGTAGATTGTGGGATGTTGGGCTATATGCACGATAGTAAAACAATTCGTTGATCAGAATTACCTCAACCCTTAAAGACCAACTACACCTAAGATTAACAGAATAATCTAGCTGTAGCAAAAATAACTGCAATGGTCTCACTTTCTACTGGCTGCCGAATGTTAAAAGTAGTTCAGACTGATTTCTATGCATATCAGAGTGAAGAAATATATGCCAAATATGCAGATATATTTGTGGCTCTTTAGCCAGATTAACAATCACTTTATACCCCACAAGTATATGGATATCCGCAGTTATATATCTGAAAGTGTGAACATATAGCGGACATATAAAGAAAACTAATTTAGCTTCTCGGTAGGGTATCTAACCTCATGAATTCGGTGACGTCTATTGCTCTTGATACTTAAAGACAATTTTATTCAGCATAAACGAAATTATTAACTGAAAGGGTTACACTTATCCCTAATAAATTCCTTCAGTACTATCGTTGAATAAAACTGTGTGGTGGTAGCGTGATTATAATGGAATATACATCACAGTGAAGGTGTTGGAAGATTTCTTAGTTGGTCGTGTGTATTCCTGCAGGGGTGTGGCTGGTTCGAATTGAAGATTTAAAAGCATTATCAGTGCATATCAGTCCATTGGAGCTCTCTTTTTTTTTTTTTTTTTTACACCTGCGGGGCATTAATAACTGTAGACGTTGACAAGGAAGAACCACGATTTTACTACTGGTTAGATTTAATGAAATACTCGAACGCCATAAGTCAGGAATACACTTGCTGATGGCTTCTGCATGCTAAACAGATATCTAATAGCTTTCCTGTATACAATGGCAGTCACGGAAAAGTGGAAAAATAAGGTCCATTATATGCAGTGTGAGTCTGAAGATCTCATACAGACTTTGGTGCTAAGGTAACAAAGCATTAAAGGAAATCACTTACTTATTATGCTCGTTCTACCTAGCCTATAGTGTAGTCGCATTTGTAACACGCGATTACAAACAAATACATTGATTCTCAGTGATCGCTTATGGCTGGGATACATGTGCACCCTATTGTAGCAGCTATTAACTCGGTATGTAATACTTTAAATAAATAATGGACAGAAATATAGGTATATCCTTTTGGAAGTTATGGATTCCCTTTCTAGAGAGGGTGGGATTTTCCTATATATTTACAAGCGATTCCCTGTTGTAGTTTTGATTTGTTTTTGCGGGATGAATTAGAGATATGGGAGGATTCTACATTCTCCTGTCCTTGTTCTCTATTATTATTATTATTATTATTATTTCAATTATTATGATCATGATCATCATCATCCATACCTCCTTTCCTAGCCATGGATGGGGATAGGGTCCAGAATGCGAGAAAAAAGTGATAAAAGGAAAAACTAAAAGTCTACTCACATTCTCATCCTCTCACCAAGACCCCACCTCACAGGCTATGACCATTTTTTTTTGTTCATGTGTCCGACTTTGGGCATAGGCTTCACAGCCTGCTATCAAGGCCCAGCAGTCCAACCTGCATACCATACACCTCTACATGTCACCTTTTACACACACGCGCTTCATACCACCTATCAGTTAGAGTCAGACGCCACAGGGAAAGAACAGCAGTGTCCCTTCGTAATAATAATAATAATTGTTATGCTACGTTTTTGTGGGTCGGTTTCTCGCCCTCAAATACGCAGGCTACAGCGGGTCCCTATTCTAGACCGGGTCGGTAACTCCAAAGAGTAGGACTGGACACAAAAACAAGGCAGTAAGTATTACACACATGTATTCCAGATATCTCCCCAGGGACAATAGTACAACAAATATATTACAAACTGGGTTGGCAGGGGATGGGTTAACACTTAACACAAGGTTTTACTTGACGGGACATCTGTCACTATACTGGCTGTTAGAAGTATGGTATTATTTACCCAACACTTATGGCACATAAAATACCCTTATGATTTAGGACACAGAAATGAATTTACTACAATTTCCCAAACCCGTATAGGACTGGACGGCACTGTATATAAGTTACGTTAACACCTGTGTCATAGACACCTGTCGACTAGAATTCTGTCTCAGGTAGAGTCTGCTGCGTAGTGATCACTGAAGGGGGGAATGCGGTATTCTGGCATACCCTAACTAACGTGCCCAGACACTGGGGTGGGTTGAGGTTTAATGCACAAGGGGAAGGCACGATGGAAATAATATATATTCCTTCTGTTAGCCACTGAGGTGTTTCACTCGCGTGCCTGTGGGTTGGGGAAGGAGTGTTTCAATAACAAGGGAATAGCACAATCGATACAATATTATTGTTCTATGGGTCACAGTGGCATTTCGTTCACTGGGGGGGCGAGGGACTCTACTCAGGATATAAGTTAGGCCAAGATTAGCTGTTAGGCTCGTCCAATCTTATACTCTGGGTTCCTGGTCACTAAGCACGAGAATACCCTGTAGGGAATCACTCGTATGGTATAAGTTAATGCACACATATATCTGGGTCGAGAAAGCACACACATAGGAAAAGTCCATTCACTTCATTACCACTGGTGGGCCCTAGGTTGATTCCTCCATCCGGAGGAAGGGCAGAGTGACGCGCCCCTGGACAGGGCCCCACACATACTCGTGGGACTAGGGGCTCGGCCTGAAGAAAGCCAGGAGACGGGCCTGTCGTCGAGTCTGGGGGAGACTCAGGGAGGCCTCTCCCACATGTAAGTCGTGCCCCGGTGTTCAGGGCAACTGCCGGGGCAACTGAGGACCCAGGGTACTGGAACCCGGGACGCCTGGACTGTGGCAACGGCTGGAGGGCGGCGTCACCGACAGGGCCTTCACACGGGGACCTCGGGCCGGGGGAGTAGTAGACAGGGCCCGACGTCGGCTACGGGGTCTGCAGGGACTCTGCTTCGGCCGCTGTTAACCCAGGTAGAGTTGCAGGGAACAAAGGCCTCGGGTGAGGCCTTGCCACGGCTCGGGGGAGGGGTCCTCTATGGCTGCAGGTCCTCCTGTAGGAGAGAAGCGGACTGTGGCCTGCTCTACATCCGACCTGACGTGACTAATGACCAACATCGTGGTAGCACAGAGGACATCAGCTTTAATGCGGCTAGTGGCCTGCTCTGCCTCTGGCCTGACGTGACTAACTTCCAACATCGTGGTAGCACAGGGGACAACAGCTTCAGTGCGGCTAGTGGCCTGCTTTACCTCTGGCCTGACGTGACTAGTGGCTGACGTCGTAGTGGCACAGGAGGTTGTATCTTTGGTGCGGCTAATGGCCCGTACCGGGGAGCTGAGAGGACTAGTAGCAGACGGACGGACTGTGGCCGATCCTGCCTCGTACCCAGTACGGCTTGTTGCCAGTACTGCGGCTTTACTCTGGGAGGAACGACTACAGGAGTTGGATGACTTATGGCCAGTCCTGCCCGGCCGACACGCTTCCTTGTCGCGGCCCTGTAGCGGGGATGCAACTGGGGAACAGACTGTGACCGGCTCTGCCCCGTACCCGGTATGACTGTGGCCAATACCGCGGCGTTGCGTGGAGTTGTAAACTCCACCCCTTACCTGGCGAGTGGAATTTCGGCCGGAGACTAGGCGCCAACGACTGCTACCTTTCCGGGTCACCACCTGGGAGTAAGAGGGGCGCCGGGAAGTGATACAGGTGCGCCGTTCCTGTTCCCAGCCGCTCCGTGTCAGCGGCGGCCCCCCCGGTGGTACTGGGGGGGTTGGGGTGCTGGTGTCGTCTGCACTGGCCATCGCATCGTCTGCGGCTCCAACCCCTAACTCCTGTATTTCAATAATAATAATAATAATAATAATAATAATAATAATAATAATAATAATAATAAGCCTTTAGCAAAGATGTATCCCCACCCTATGGTAAAGACTATAGAGATATGCACTAATAAGTATGGCAACTTCATATATAAGGGCATAAACTAGGACTTGTATGCTATCTTTCTTTAAGAAGTGAACATGATACAGCTCTTCTCAATAGGGTGGAGTCAAAGGCTTATCGTCTCTTCAACTCTCCTCCTCTTACTGGCTCCCTTCAACCTGTCTTTTCGCCGCACTGTTGCATCTTTTCTATCGCTACTTCAATGATCACTGCTCCTCTGAACTAATTGCATCCATCCACCTCTACGACGGGCGCATTCGAGCACCCGTCTAGCAACAAACTCTCATCCCTTTTCTGTCCAGCTCTCTAATGCAAGGGTTATCCGTTACTCCCAGTCCTTCATTTATGCAACAGGTCAACTCTGGAACTGTCTCCCTCTGTATTTCCTACTTCCTAAGATCTCCAGTCTTTCAAACGCAGTGTGTCCAGGCATCTCGAAATGAACGGATCTTGAATTTGGCTCTCGTATTGTTTTTGTTGTTTTCTTAGAAGGAACGATTTCCGGGCTCCTGGCCTTTGATTCCTTTTTCCTTGCATAAAAAAGTAGTTTCCAAGATACAGCTATTTACAGATTAGTTTCTTTATATGGAAATAACTCGTAAAATATTTACAATGTGGCAGTTTCATATATAAGGCCATAAACTAGGACTCATACCCTATCTTTCTGTAAGATATGAAGAGAATCAAGCAAGAAGTTTTCAATACATAACACAAGACAGTTTTTTCCATTATGTAATCTTAGCTCGTAAAGTACATGGTAATTTTACATATACGGCCATCAACTTCGACACATACTCTGTCTTTCTGTATGATATGAAGCCAATCCGCCTGGTAATTTCCGAGGCCCGGACGGACAGACGGACTGACAGGGGCAATTCCTATATCCCCACCATGTGGAATAATGGTGGGGATAATAATAATAATAATAATAATAATAATAATAATAATAATAATGCGTTATGCTGCATATTCTGAGTCCAGCTATTTGGTCTCAGATACGGGTATGTGCTTGGGTTCTTTTTCAGGACTGGGCTAGGGCAGGCAGACAAGGGATATGGCTGAAACACAGGCTAACCAGTCTTACACGTATATTACCTTACAGACAGTTACAGTGGACTTTACACGTACATAGGGCAATTCTATATATATGACAAAATAGAGCATATATCACAACACTATGTCTCCAAGGGGTAAGTATTCCACAGGGCTGACACTATTGGTGGTTATGAGTATTACACAGGGGCCGTGATATCACAAGTGGGGCACAAATGTTACACAGGGATCGTGGGACATAATAATATACTTGATACACAGGGGTCACGGTATTACAGAGGGGTTACAGTGTTACACGGGTGATGTCCAGTGTTCTCTGATGGGCACTAAAATTACTCAGGGTCACAAAGTTCTTGATTTCATAGGTGGAGCAATAAGTATTACACAGGGGTCACGGCACTCTGGGTAGGGGGAATAACACTCCGAGTCTATAGCACTATGGTGGGACACAAGTGCTGCACGGAGTAACTGGTGAGGCACTGAGGCGCACAGAGGTCACGGGACAGGTAGGTGCAGGTGACAGCCCAGTATAGGGGGAGGGCCGTCAGGGGTGCGCTCCTGGTAAGGGCGCCGGCCTCGTATGGTGAAGTCTGGAGTCCGGTGTAGGTGGGAAGGCGGCATGTTGGGCGGCCCCTTCCTGTCAGAGGCTGTAGGGGTGCGGGGGCGCACTGCACGGCACCTGCCCTTGGCCTTGGTGGGAGTCCTGGGGGAGGGTCCGGGCTGGTCTGCGCCTGGGATCGACTGGAGTGCGGCCCTTGAGGTCCTGGGGCTGCGGTCTTGTCGGGAAGGGACGGCCGTCAGGGGTTGTCTGTGGTCGCTTGCTCTGGGAGAGTCCATCAGCTGCCCGGGGCGCCGGGGCTGCAGGGACAGGACACCCAGGCTCACCACAGGTCCGACACTCTCCATCAGTAGGATGAGTGGGGAGCAGTCTCCGCCCTTTGTAGAGAAAGGGGAGCAGAAGGGGCGTCTCACTTGGCCCCTGGAGGAGTGGGTCGAGCCAGAGAGGGCGCCCTTGCAGGAAGCCTTTGGGCTGGCTAGTGCAGGAGCGATGACCGGTGTAAAGCCTTCTGTGTCTCATTCGGTTGGAGCAGGTTAACCCACTAAACCAACAGGGATCCTCTGGTTATATGATCATTACCCACGGTAGTAAATGATTTCCTGGGTTGCAGAAAACCATTTGTCTCTCAGTGTAGAGATTCTTGAGGGTAGTTTTGTGTCGAGTGAATGAATGGCAGTCGTTCCCACTCAACAAACTCATAATAACACAACTGCTTTCCAGGACAAGTTGCAACATGAATGCAATGGCGACTTTAGTGTTGCATACGTTCAAGAACACTAACTCAAAGGCAAATGACCACCCCGTATGGGACTATGGTGTCTGGCTATAGATAGATGGATGGAGATTCTCATGCAACATTTCCAAAGCGGCGATAGGGCAAGAGAAAAGGTTGATGTGATACCATTACCATGGAGTATCGAGCGCCTTTATCAGTGGTAGCGCCGTGTAGTTTGCGTGCTCGCCGCCAGGGTCCCTGGACGGCGCTGATGATGTTTATTCACTACACCCGAACCCCGCGACTTTTGAAATCAGCCGATGAATTCGGAAAATATAGTGCCATGGTCCACTGCTCAGCTTATGTAATCAACAGCGAAACAGAAACGGCAAGCTAAATTACCATGGTGGAGGAGATGAGTGCGGGCGTTTCGATGTGAATGCCAAAGTCACATGCTCAGTGGTTCAGAGAGAGAGGAGAGTTCGGCCGATCATAGTGTCTCCGTTGCACATTTTAAAGTCAGTTTCAATTATGTTTACAATAAGTCATAAATGAAATGTCAAAATATTTATATTTGGATACTTACGTATAACATGCACACTATTTGGTCGAGTTGGTTTCTATTCGAGTCATCCACTCTGCAAACCAACGACTACGGTGGCGGGAGGAGAGTAAACAAAGTTGTCTGTTTGGAAGGTTTGCTTTAGTAAAGACATTTTTTTGACAAAAATCCGTGAACATTTTCATGTTCAAGCTTACCAGGATCACCAGGGGCGTTTACTTCAAACGCTGATATCATTTCAAAACTTGTCGCCATGAGAGAAGAGTGCGGTTGGGTTGGGCGGGAGAATTGAACCTTTTAAGAAGAGTTGTCGTGACGTAACAGGTATGGTTTTAAGTAAATTTGGGGGTCCAGTAGAACAAGTAAAGGGTTGATTGTGGTTGATGTAAGGGACAGTTTGCAGTGTCGCACATATTGATTTCACAGGCATCTTAATGTGTAACATAATGTATGTTACGTTACATGTGAGGTGGTGTGTGGGGTGAAGAGAAGACGAAAGAGGGTTCAGGGAACAGCATGGTGGACTGAAGAGGTGAGAGAGGCTGTGGCACAAAAGAAGAAAGCATATAATGAGTGGATGAGGAACAGGGGCGACGAAGAAGCTGAGAGACGGACGAGAGAGTTATATGTAGTGAGGAGGAGAGAGGTGAAAAGATTAGTAAGAGAGAGTAAGAAGAGAGTGGATGAGGAATTTGGAAGGAATTTGAGTGCAAAGTGGAGGGAATGTAAGAAAATGTTCTGGAAGGAGGTAAAGAGAGCTAGACAGGGTGCCAACGAAGTCAGTGGGGGTGTGAAAGATAAAAATG
>JAGKTI010002371.1:0-25006 GCA_018397915.1 Birgus latro
TTATAAGTGATTGCTCAGTGTGAGGTTGCTTAAATGTTATTAGAACTTGACTTACTGAAGCCTTTTTTTGTGTATTTGTCATTGCAGTACTTTTTTAGGATGAATGTTTTGTAGGTAACTATGTGTAATGCACCAGTAACATGAATGGTGATAATGTAGACTATTTTGTCTTAATTGTAGAGAGAGGAGATATTTTTCCAGCATGAGCATCATGTAAATGCAATATATATTTTAACTATCATAATATCAGTGCAGACAGTCCTTGTTATAAGTAAAGAATGTTATCTTGAGTATCAAAACTTTTCTTTACATTTATGTAGAAAAATTGCATTTTAGCACTGTATGTCAAAATGTTTACACACAGCAGCTTTGTAAACCCAGCAGGATTTTGTAGACATAATTGATGTCAGAAAGGTGACTGATAACCAGGACTTACTGTAATCACTAATTGAAGAAGAATTACAATTGTTTGTCCACTTTAAATTTGCCTAGGTTTACATCTTTTTACAGCCTACTTCCCATAGCTCAGGATGTGACAAAAAAAAAAAAAACTGCTCTGCAATCTTTCCATACCTTATCTTGAGACTAATTTTGGATTTTAGTGCTAACCTTTTACTACAGCTCAGTATTCAAGATGGACAAATGGCATTTGTAGGCTAAGCTAATGTGGATATTCAGGATGGATAAATGGCAGTTGTAGGCTAAGTTAATGTGGATATTCAGAATGGATAAATGGCAGTTGTAGGCCAGTTTAAAGTGGACAGAGTTAAGTGTTTACTAATGGGAAAGAGAGTATCCGGGCATGACACTTGTTTGTGCGTTCTGTGACCCGCCCACCCTCTCCACTCTTGCAGGCGGCGGGAGGAGGTGACGGTGATGGTGGCCCAGCTGGGTAAGAAAGGTGCAAAGCTAAACAAACCAGACGTAGAGTTAGCCTCTTGCTCCTTTGGATCACTGCCCGGACTTCCCCACTTGTGTTGTTTTGAATGGTAGCCACACAAAGGGTCATACAGTGGTTTGCTCTCTCTCTCTCTCTCTCTCTCTCTCTCTCTCTCTCTCTCTCTCTCTTTTTTTTTTTTTTTTTTCCTCCCCCCAAGGGCTGCCTTGGGGTTGTTAAGTGCTCAGTTATGTTTTCATAATAGATCAGTGCTCATTTCTGTTCTTTTCATAATGATATCTAGTGCTCAGTTATGTTCTTTTCATAATGATATCCAGTGCTCAGTTTTTTCATTTTTAGTTTTGTTTTGTTCCACCTTTTGCAGATTATTCTGAGGCTTTATTCTGCACATCTTGAAACAGAAAGTACAGTGTCATTATTTTTTCTTTTGTTGAGTCATATATTGGTTCACTGCATGTTATTGGTGGAACCCCTATATACTTTTTCTGTTTTTCACCAATGCTGTGGTCTCACTTCTGGTAAGATGTTAACACTTGACAATGTAAGCATTGTTCTTGATGCAGTATTATGCTAGGACAAATTCATCCTTCAGACTTTTATCATTTTGGGTTAAGGTTCAGAACTGAATTAAATGGATCAGTTATAGCAGAGTTTTCTGAAGTGCTTGCTACTCTTAGACATAATGATCTTGAGGGGGTTGTCATATGTATGTGTATACTGATGACAAATTTGTGTGCAAGACATCGCGGCAAGATAACTAACAGTGCAAGAGAAGGCCTACTACCACCTCTGCAACTCGCTACACCATGCATCCTGATTCAGTGGACTTACAACTTTGTGAAGTTTAGCGAAACAAGAACCATAACTGGAAGGGAGCTGTGGTCAGGATATTCTGGTCCCCTGTGGCTACCTTTATGTTCTTCATGACCACCACTGGTGCTGTAAGTACAATCATTGCACAAATATATGTATTTGTGCATGGTTGGCTGTGAATATGTACATAACTGTATGTACCCGTTTCATATACCAATAAATGAATCGTATGAAGTGGTGTTTTTCTTTCCTTTGATCTCAGTGAAATGTAGTAGTAAAAGTTGTCTACCTTAATTTTGTAGAGACTGTTCATTTGATCATTTTTGCATCCTGTTTCCCTTGGAACAATTGAAGATTGTGAAAAATACTGCAGCACTAAATGTTGTCATCACCATTTTTTTTTTTTTTTTTTTTTTAGGGGTAGGTGGGGGCGCTTACCATCCACTCACTCAATGTAGTGCTGCTCTCAGGTGTCTGCCCTTTCCTCTCCTCCTTCCTTCTTTCCTTCCTTCCTTTTCTCCCTTTCTTTATTTCATTCGTTCCTCATCCTTCTGCCTACGGGTGACTTTACACTCCCTCTTCTTTCATTCTTTCCTCTTCCTTCTGCCTATGGGTGATTGTATGAGTGACAAGCCAAATGGTTTCCTGTACTCAGGGAAACCATTTACTGTGCTGGATGGTAATTATATAACCAAATTATGGCGCTTGGTGGTTTAGTGGAAAATTACGGTGCTCCAATCAGATTGGGCCGGTGAAGGATTATATCAAAGGGGTGGTTGGGGTTTATTGCTCACATAATGCCACTCAGGGATGAATGAGGCTGGTCACTCTCATCTTAAATGTCAGGACCAACTTGCCAAGCCCTGGGCTCCTACGCTCCTCATGGGGCAATGTAAGATTGAATGATGGATGGATGGACTAGCACCATAATTCTCAATTTGGCTTATTGAAGCCAAATTAAGGTGGACATAGTATTGAACTTAAATGGGTCATGCATGGAAGTGAAAAGTCATTGTCATCATCATCATCATCATCATCATCATCATCATCATCATCATCATCGAGACCTCATTTTGAACCCCAAGGTGGGGAGAGGTAGGTAGAGCCATATTAAACCTGAATGAGATACTAACCAAAGTTTGCCCAGTTGAATGAGCTAAACTCCATTCACTCAGCATTCAAGCTCCTGGAGTTCTGGCTAAAGTATAAAGAGCATGCAAGACCTGGCTACATGGCAAAAGATGCTGGCTATTTTCCTCATAGTACAGTAATGCAATACTGTACCTCCAGTATAATACGGACGTTAAACGAATCATCTAATCCAGTGTTGCTCCATGAGGAGTGTGAGCTAGGCAAGTTAGTCCTAACATTTAAGATAAGTGACCATCCTCACTCATCCCAGGAGTAGACTGTAGCACCAGTCGAGCAGGGCAGTACTCCCAAGGTGGATGGAAGGCTGATGACAGGGAGAGCTGGAGCTCCCGTTTCATCAGCCTTCAGGACTTGTTCCTGACCATCCCCCTTTGCTGAACTTTTTCAGTGTCTCAATAACACAGAGAGTAGTCTAGCATGCTCTCCAATACAAGTTTCTCTAACTGTCAACACCAAACTACATGCACATTACACACAACACTTCCTTTTCAAAATTTGTAATGAAAATGGCGCACAAAAATCATGCCTCGGAGTCCTTAGGGGGGGAGACCATAAATGCCCCCACCATCCACCCCTCTCCTGGTGACAACTCACAGAGCTGCGTGGAACCATTGTCTGACTCACTCCTTCTTCATTTCTGTAACATTCGTGGCCTTTCCTCTAACTTTCGCTTTGTTGAATACCACCTCTTCTCTAAACCTCACTTTCTCTTTCTCTCTGAGACTCAGCTGTCAGGCAACTGACAGCAAACCCTTTTCTGTATCCTCGTACTTTCTCTATTCTCATTTCAAAGCCAAAGGTGGCTGTTGCGTATATGTACGCAACGATCTATCTTGCACTCGTGTTCCTGAACTTGATTCTTCTGAATTCTCTACTCTCTGGCTTTGGCTTTCCTGTCATTCTCCGACTAAATATATTTGTGCAGTTTACTTATCTCCTAATTCTACTGACTATCAAAAATTCTTTGACTATCTTACTTCTACAATGGAACACATTCTATCCATTTCTCCTTTCTCTGAAATCTCCATTTTAGGAGATTTCAATGTTCACCACCACCTTTGGCTGTCCTCTCCTTTCACTGATCCACCTGGTGAACAAGCCTACATCTTTTCTATCCTTAATGACCTAGAGCAGCTTGTACATCACCCTACCCATATCCCTGACTGCCTTGGAGAGAGTTCCAACATATCTGACCTTTTCCTAACAACTAATCCTTCTGCTTACACTGCTAATCTTTTCTCTCCGTTGGGCTCCTCCGATCATAACCTTATTACCTTAACCTGTCCTATCGCTCCAGTACGGCCTGTGGACCCTCCAAAGAAACGCCACCTGTGGCACTTTGGAGCTGCTAATTGGGAGGCCCTCAGTCAGTACTTCTTTGATTTTCCTTGGAATGATTACTGCTTCCATGACCGGGAGCCATCTGAGTGTGCCTTGCACATTACGGAGGTTATTCTCTCAGGCATGGAAGCATACATTCTTTTCTCATATCCTCTGACTAATGCAAGAAAGCCTTGGTTTAATCACGCTTGTCCTAATGCTGTCCGCAACAAGGAGAGGGCCTATAAGACGTACCGGAACCAACCCACCCCTGAATCACATCTTTTATATATTTCTGCCCGGAATCGTGCTAAGTCTGTTCTTCGCTTTGCTAAAAATAATTTCATCCGTGCTAAATGTTCTCAACTCTCCAACTCGAATTCATCTCGCTCCTTCTGGCACCTTGCCAAAAACATTTCTAACAACTTTGCCTCATCATCCTTCCCTCCTCTTTTCTACTCTGATGGCTCTGTAGCTATTTCTTCTACTGATAAAGCCGATCTCTTCACTCAGACTTTCTCCTCCAATTCCACCTTAGACAATTCCGGTGCTATTCCTCCATCACTTCCCCCTCTGGCTTCCTCTTGACTGACATTAAAATTTCTTCAGCTCATGTATTTTCTGCCATCACTGGCCTCAATACTAACAAGGCATGTGGACCTGATGGAGTCCCTCCTGTTGTCCTCAAAAACTGTTTTTGTGCTTACACCCTGCCTAGGTAAACTCTTTCGCCTTTGTCTATCAACTTATACCTTTCCTTCTTGCTGGAAGTTTGCTTTCATTCAGCCAGTCCCAAAGAAGGGTGACCATTCCCAACCCTCTAACTATCGTCCAATTGCTTTAACATCCTGTGTCTCAAAAGTTTTCCAGTCAATTTTTAACAGAAAAATTTTTAAGCATCTTTCCTGTCACAACCTTCTTTCTGATTGTCAGTATGGGTTCCGTCAGGGACGCTCCACTGGCGATCTTCTCACCTACCTTTCAGACTCCTGGTCATCCTCCTTTCGGGACTTTGGCGAAAGCTTTGCCATTGCACTTGACATCTCAAAGGCTTTCGATCGAGTCTGGCATAAATCTTTAATTTCCAAACTGCCTTCCTACGGTTTCTATCTTTCTATCTGTGCCTTCATCTCTAGCTTCCTTTCTGGTCGTTCTATAGCCACTGTTGTAGACAGCCATCGTTCTTCACCTAGACCTATCAACAGTGGTGTTCCTCAGGGCTCTGTCCTATCACCAACTCTCTACCTTTTATTCATCAATGACCTTCTAAGCTGTACATCTAACCCTATCCACTCATATGCTGATGATTCCACCCTTCACCTTTCCATTCAGTTTCTGCAACGTCCATCTCAGCAGTTACTTCAACAGAAAAGGGATGAGGCTATGGCACACCTAATGTCTGTCTTGGCTCGTATCTCTGATTGGGGTAAAAATAATCTTGTTATTTTTAATGCATCAAAAACTCAGTTCTTACACTTATCAACCCGACAAAATCTTCCTCAGGATTATCCACTAATGTTTAATAATGAACAGTTATGTCATGCATCATCCTTGAACATGCATGGGGTTTCATTCTCTCGGGATTTTTCTTGGAAAGAACATATTACATCTCTTGTGAAATCTGCTTCCAAGAGATTAGGTGTGCTAAGCTGATTCCGAACTTTCTTTACCCCTGCACAGTTGTTGACCTTGTACACAGGTTTTATTTGCCCGTGTATGGAGTACAACTCTCATGTGTGGGGAGGCTCCCCACATGCAGCTCTTCTCAATAGGTTGGAGTCAAAGGCTTTTCGTCTCATTAACTCTCCTCCTCTTACTGATTCCCTTCAACCTTTGTTTCTTCGCCGCACTGTTGCATCTTTATCTGTCGTCTATCGCTACTTCAACGGTCACTATTCCTCTGAACTGTCTGCTTGCATCCCTCCACCTCTACGACGGGTACGTAGTACCCGTCTAGCAACAAACTCTCATCCCTTTTCTATCCAACTCTCTAAAGCAAGAGTTAACCGTTACTCCCATTCCTTCATTTATGCTACTGGTCAACCCTGGAACTGTCTTCCTCTGTCTGTATTTCCTACTTCCTATGATCTCCAGTCTTT
This sequence comes from Birgus latro, assembly GCA_018397915.1. NCBI lineage: Eukaryota > Metazoa > Arthropoda > Malacostraca > Decapoda > Coenobitidae > Birgus > Birgus latro. The sequence continues at coordinate 6,283 of JAGKTI010002371.1, forward strand.
CAAACGCAGTATGGCATACAAGGTGTACCCTGGAGCAGCACCTAACCTGTTATTCTTCTGAGGGACTGGTTCATCGATGACCTTGATAGTGCAGAGTTGAAAGTGCAAGTGAAGCAGGCACAACCCAGAAGCATGCAAGAAACACAAGCTAGGGCTCTAAAATTTGAGTCTTACATCAGGGCCAGTACATCCACTTGTCAGGCCGGTCGTAGTGCAGGATTCAAGGCAAGAAAGGGGCAGGTATATGAAGTGGAAAAATCTGAACGAAGTTGCTGGTACTGTGAAAAGCCAGGACATAGAAAAGAGGACTGCTACAAGTGGAAGAGGGAACACGAGAAGACCAGAGGAGGTTGCTGGTTCTGCGGGAAGCCAGAACACAAGACGGAGGATTGTAACTAATGGAAGAAGGAGCAAAAACAGAGCAGTGCAAGGAAATCTTCAATTGTAACAAAAGCGTGTTGGACATGTAGTGAGGTGGGACACTTCAGTTTTGAGTGTCCAAAGAAGAAAAAGGAGGATAAGAAGAAGGCTGCAGAAGACCAGAAAGGAGTGGAAAACTAATGGAGGCTGGTGTTAAGGGGCAACCACCAGCCAGCTTTTCCCAACTAGCCCCACCACCAAGAAAATGCAAGAGAACTGCAATCGATAGTGTGCGAGTAGACAGACGAATAGACGGAAAGAAGTGTTCCCTGGTGATTGATTCAGCCTCAGAGCAGACTTTTGTGAGGCCTAATGAGTTACATCAGTGGTATCTGTCTGAGTCATCGGAACACTTGAGTGGCGTAACTGGGCACTGCGCAGAACTGAGGGGACCCTTGGATGTCCGGATTGAAGTGGCAGGGCAAGAGGCCACGCTTCCAGTCTATGTAGCCAAGATGGAGGATCCTTGACTTCTTGGTCTGGACTATCTGATGTTCATGGGATATGAGCTGGAATTCTGCTCCATGAAGTTGAAGGTTTGAGGAAAGTCAGTTCCTGTCACGGCAGGTGAAGAGAGGGTGCTCCACACCACAGTTATACCCCCAAAATCAGAACTATTGCTCCAATGCAAGATGAGTGGCTCTTTTGACAGCTGTATAGGTGTAGTGGAGCCAGATGTACAGTGCAAGACGAAGGCTGGAGTGATGATGGGGAAACCTTTGGTGGAAACAGGTGCAGGTGAAATGCCGGTTGTGGTGCCCTATTTCTCCCGTGAGCCACAGAAGATCAGTGAGGGAGAAATTGTGAGACTGTGTCAGGCGGTGGACCCTGAGTGGCATCAGAGGAAGGCCTGTAAAAGGAGCACAGTCAACTAAGACCAGTACCTGCCAGACCATTTACAAGACCTATTTTCAAGGAGTTGCCAATGCCTGGATGGTTCACAAGTGCTGAAGTTGAGGCAGCTGCTGACGAAGTTTGTTGATGTCTTCTCCACCGGAGACCTAGGCCTGAGGTGCACTGATCTGGTGGAGCATAATGTAGACACTGGGGATCACCGCCCAATTAAACAGCCAGTGCAGAGGATGGCGCCAGCCCAACGGCAAGAAATGGAGGTGATGGAGAATCTCCAAAGTCAAGGAGTGGTAGGAAAGTCCAGCAGTTCTTGGGCATCAGCAGTGGTTCTGGTAAGGAAAAAGGATGGCTCAATAATGTGCTGTACAGACTAACGAGCCCCGAATGAAGTGATAGTGAAGGATGCATACCCCTTGCCAAGAATTGATGACACCTTCATGCTCTGTCAGGTGCCAAGTGGTTCTCCACCCTAGACATGAAGGCAGGGTACCACCAGGTCAAGGTTGCAGAGAAGGACAAGGAGAAAACCACCTTTTCATACGTGCGGGGTTTATGGCAGTTTAAAGTGATGCCATTTGGCCTATGCAATGCCCCAGCTACTTTTGAGCATCTCATGGATTGCGTACTGGAAGTCCTGCTCTGGCAGACAGTTCTCATCTATCTGGACGATGTAATTGTGTTTGGACGGACTTTCGACCAGGAACTGGAGAGGCTGTTGGAGGTGTTCAACAGGATCTGAGTGGTGCACCTCAAGCTGAACCCCAAGAAGTGTTACTTGTTTCAGAAGGAAGTGAAGTACCTGGGACAATTGTAGGCGAGAGCGGCGTCTGTACTGACCCAGAGAAGGTGGCAGGTGTGGAAAACTGGCCAGTTCCAACTTGTGTGAAAGAGCTACAGACTTTCCTGGGCTTGTGCACCTACTGTCTGCATTTTGTCAAGGACTTTTGCAACGAGTGCTGCACCTTTGCACAAGCAGTTGGGGAAGAAGCAGAAGTTTGCCTGGCCAGCACTGACTCAGGAAGCCTTTGACGAACTCCAGCATGTATTGGCGAGCTCTCCAGTATTACCGTGCCCTGACCAGAGTCAGTCATTTATCTTGGACTGTGACTTTAGTGATCATGGCATGGTGGTGGAGTCCTGTTGCAGAAGAAGGATGACAAGGAGTATGTGGCCGTGTATTACAGCTAGAAGCTCAGCCCACTGGAACGAAACTACTGTCTGACCTGTAAGGAGCTCTTGGCGGTGATGAAGAGCCTTGATTTCTTCCATCCCTACTTGTATGGGTCCTACTTCATCATCAAGACAGACCATGCAGCACTCAAGTGGCTGAAGCTGTTAAAGTATCTGAAAGGACAACAGGCATGCTGGCACGGAAAACTGGACGAGCACAACTATGAGGTCCAGCACCGTCTTGGGCGGGTACATTGCAATGATGAGAGCCTGAGTCATCGTTCTTGTGACCCAGAGTGCCGGCAGTGTAGTAAAAATGATCATAGCAAGAAATGCAGCCGTACTGCAGTGACAGAGCCAGCGTCAGATGCAGAAGACCTGAAGAGGATGCAGATGGAGAATGCAGATTTACAACCAGTGCTAGAATGGCTGCAACGTAGTACAGTGCGACCATCTTGGGAAGAGGTTTCTAGATTCAGCCCAGTGACCAAGAGTCACTGGAATCAGTGGGACCTTCTTCGTTTGAACAATGGACTACTGGAGTGTCAGTGGGAGACACCTGATGGCCTCAGCAAGTACTGGCAACTGGTGGTTCCAAGGAAAATGAGGTCTGGGATCTTGGATGAGTCTCATAACCAGATCATTAGTGGGCACCTGGGAGTGAAGAAAACTCTAAGTCACCTGCGACAGAGGTTCTACTGGACTGGTATGCATCAGGATGTTGAAGAGTGGTATCAGGCCCGTGATGTGTGTCGTGCCAAGAAGGGAACCAAGAAATGTGGTTGCACCCTTTTTCAGCTGTACCAAATAGGTGCACCGATGGAAAGAGTCGTGGTGGACATTGCTGGACCTCTGCAACTCACTGAAAGAGGAAACTGGTACATATGTGTCGCCATGGACTACTTCACAAAGTGGCCAGAAGCCTATGCTATCTCTGATCAAGAGGCTGCAACTGTTGCTCAGATGTTGGTTGACCAGTTTTTCTGTCATTCTGGGATGCCACAAGAGCTACATTCAGACCAGAGTAGAGACTTCGAGTCCACTGTGTTCCATGAGTGCTGCAAGTTACTGGGGATCAAGAAGACCAGGATGACCCCACTAAGGCCAGTCTGATGGGATGGTGGAGAAATTCAACTGGACCCTAGGACAAGAACTGGCCAAGTACTGCGTAGAGGGACAAACGGAATGGGACCAGAAATTACCTGCGTTGCTGATGGCATATCGGTCTGCATCCCATGGGTCTACTGGCTACACCCCTGCAAAACTGATGTTGGGCCACGAGTTACACTTACCCGTTGACTTGTTAATGGTAAGACCATCAGGTGAAGAGCTGCCTACAGACACCTTCAGCTATGTGAAGCATCTTCAGGAAAGGCTGGCTGATACATCATCAAGTGCAAGGAGCCCTAAAGTTTTCAGAAGTGATGAAGTGCAAGTATGATGCCAAGGCAAGTGATGTGAGGTTCACACGGCCTCTCAGTTGTAACGTATCGGATTCGGAGAGGCAGGAAGTCTCGCCTGAAGGTAGTACATGTGAATCATCTGAGGCAGTATCCTAACATAGGCCAGGACAGTACAGCTGGGACATCTCTGAGGAATCATGCTCTCCCGCAGCGAAGGATGTTGAGGAAGACCAAGGAGCTGAAGTGCAAGAGGATGGTGACAGTTTCCCAAGAGAAGTGCATCAGGAAGAGGATTCCAGGAGGAGTGGACTGTGTGGAAGAGCAGGGACGTCGTCGGAAGTAGCATGGAAGACCTGATATGTTGAAGAATTATTTTGTGTATAATTAGATGTTTAGTTTGGATTAAGGATATGTTTCTATATACTGTGTAGTTTTGTCGGAACAACTAAGGAGTACGGAGGGGGTAGTGTTGAGAAGCAGGATTTACTAGAAGTTTCTCACTGTTTCTACCGTAGTTCCGGTACGAGTCAAAGCTGCCAGTTAGCCTGCTGTTTTTGAGCGACTTATTTTGTAAGTTGTACACTAATCTGTGTGCTCTTCATCTCTATAATGTTTTATTTATGTGATTGCTTGTTAAATTATGTAATTTAATTAAAGTCTGTCTGCTAAATAATTTAGAGTGTTAAGCAGTGTAAGAAAACTCTGGCATGTTTTGGATGTCTCCGTGTTGGTAACTATTGTAACTGCTGCTTCCTCGAGAATATAGTAGATTATTCTAGAATGTAGGAAGCTTATATAAGGATGGGGAAGAGACTAGAGCAGTTCAGTCGGTTTTCAGTTCAGTTTGAGTGTAGTGCAGTGTCACTGAAGTTTGTATATTTTCGGTACTTGTGAAAATAGTGAAGTTTTGCTGGCAAACAGCAATGTGTTATTGCAGTCTGTATATTTTCGGTACATACGAAAATAGTGAAATGAAGTTGGAAAGCATTAAGTATAATTGCTTAGAAAATACAGACAGTGAACACATGAAGCCAGTGTTTATTTTCACCTCGGGTGATCATGTGTGCTGTACACCAAAAGGCTGACCATAGGAAGAACAACTCACTGGGCAACGTCCTTCCTATATTGAACTACTGCTGTTGGAGCCTGTGGCAGTGTGGGACGGGTACGTAACACTGTCCTGCAGCTGGTTTTTTACTTCCATGCTCACTTCTCTATTTCTTATTGTTATGCGATGTGTTCAAAGGCCAACTACTTGTCCTCTGATCATGCGCAACTGATGGGGGTTCTTTTCTAGACCGGGTTTAGTGCACACAACTAGAGGAACAGGGCACAAACACTGGTCAACCAGCCTTACACGTATATTACCTTAAATTCGTACAACACTGAGTACAATGTGGATATAGTACTAACACAATGCACTATACAGGTTTCAGGCACTATCAGGACAGGAGGACTCCGGCTCGGCTACTGAAGTCTCGGGCAGCTCACAGGTGTTGGCCAGGTGTGTGGGGGTTGCCTGTCAGGTGTGCCTTCCCTTAGAGGGGACAGGACTACTGCCAGGGGTCAAGTCATCTGCGGTGAACTGCTGGGTGGCGTGGAGAGGGACCCTTCCCTAGTGGGGCCTTGGCGGAGAGTTCGGTCCTCGGGACTGTGACCGAATAGGAAGGGTAGGCGCGCTTGCTTGTGCCCACCCTGGGAAGTAGGTCGCCATCCAATGGGGTTAGGGAGGTCATGCCCCAGGGTCCTGGGGGCACCTCTGGGAGTGCGAGGGCTGCGGTCTCTCTCAGGTACCGCTGTCAGGTGTCGTCTGCAGCATCCCTCCCTCTGGAAGCCCGTCAGCGGGTGGTCTCGTCTGGGCGCTGGCAACACTGCTCGAATCCCCGGGGTCACGATGGGGCCTTGCCAGACCTCCTCCAGGCGTAACTCCTCCTGAGGGCTGCCCCTGTGGGGAGAGAGGGAGGAATGTCCTGCTTGGCCACAGGAGTGGTGGGCCAAGCAAGGGACGTCCTCTGTGGGGGAAGTCACAGGTGTACGGGGAGAGGGACGGGCAGTGACCATTTCCTCCCTGGCACGGCTAGTGGCCATCCCCGAGGTCACTAGGGCAGCAGGGACAGAGCGGCTAGTGGCTGTCTCCTTCCTGCCGGTGCGGTCATCACCGCCACTAACCGGGGCCCACCTTCCTGTAAGGATTGCAGGCGAAGTGTGGCTAGTGGCCATCACTTCCCTGCTGGTGCGGCTAGTGACCGTCACCGAGGGTCACCGAGGTCTCATTCCCTGAGAGAACTGCAAGCGAGGTGCAGCTAGTGGCTGTCGCCAAGGTCCAGCTCCCAAAAGTGACTGCAGATGAAGAGCAGGTAGTTCCTGTCCCTTCCTAGTGCAGCTAGTGGCCATCACCGGTTCTGCAGAGAGGGGGGATGCAGCTGTAGAGAGGTCCGTAGCTGTCTCTTTCCTAGTGCAACCAGTGGCCGTCACATGGGTGCTGTCTGTGGCTGTAGTACAAGCCTCATCCCGAACCTGTTGTTGAGTGCTGGTCCGGCTAGAGAGAGTAACCTGCCGGGGCTGCGAGGTTGGAGTTGGCTCATCTGAGGGTAAGAGGGGCGCAAGGTAGTGGGGGACGTAGGCCCGTTTGGCCCTGGTCCTCTCTGCGCCCACCGATGGTCTCCCTCTAAGGTGGGTGTCGCACCCCCGTTGTCCCTTCGTGGGGTTGGTGTTGTGCCACCCTTTCCAGATCTGTCGTGTTCCGTCGGTGTGAGCATTTCATTTATTACTGCTTTTAGAGAACCCGCAGCCTTTAATAATAGTTAACAAATGGACATCAGTTAGTTTCAGTGTTATTTAATCAATCAGTTATCAAGCTTCGGAGGTGGAAAGTAAAGGAAAAAAAACCCACAATCAGATGGAAGACCAAAGAAATTAAGCAAAAAAAAAAAAAAAAAAAAGCTGTTTGTAAAAGATATACAGATGAAAAAAGAGGACATTTTAAAAATGAGCTTGAAGATGAGAGGCGTGGTAAGCCGAAAAAATTAATGGTTAAAGTATGCAAGACAAAACGTCGAGACATGGAAATGAACATTTGCGAATTTCTACCATTTGAAATTCCCGCGCTTTCGTTACGTGACTGAAAGAAAACATATCAAAATACTTAGGCTGCCTCTGACACGTTAATTTCGTAAATTTAAAATAAGATACTCCGCTAAAGGTACCCCAGAGAGAGAGAGAGAGAGAGAGAGAGAGAGAGAGATGCAAGCACGGACTGTGCATGTAATCGGTATTGCTAATAACTATTATACCAATACAATAAACACAATATTATGCTTTAGGAATTCTTTGCCTCATAAAATTAAAAACAATATAGGAACAGACTAACCAGTCTTAGTAAACGGTACGTTGAAGAGAACCATCAAGTTGGTTTTGTGAAGTAGGGCATAACATGAATGATAGGTTTTTCTCTGTTCTTAATGAAAATTGCTATCAGTGTGCCATTAGACAACACTGAAATATTATTATAGTATGTAAAATGATATTAATAGGCTATTTGAGGGTTGAATCTTACAATAAAATACGGTATAGATGTGTTTGTGGCAGAAGTGGCATTTCAAGAGTGTAGTCGACGTATATCAAAGTTGCCAAGGTCGCAGTTTTTACGCACACGTGGGCTAGTTTTGGGGTTTAGGTGATAAGACAAATGGAAATGTTGCTGATTGGGGATTACTTTACCAATGCCACAGTGACAATATTACATAAATTATACGATATTAAGTATACTATAGAAGTAAAACTAAAGCAAGATGCAATTGTAAGAACAGACGATAGGTGCGATTTGGCTACTTTTGCCGGGTTTTCGTGGCTAGTGGGCTAGGTTTTTATAGTAGACATGGCAACTCTGCAGTCGACGTACAAGGGTTCAGTCAGCTGATCAGATGTTGGGGGGGAGGAAGTGTTGCTGCCTATAGTCTCATTCCTAGTGTATCCTTGGTGCTATATGTTAAAGTAATCCGTACTCAAACTTTTCATATCGGTGGTGGCCAGGGAATTCCATCATGAGTGGGTTCGACGAAATATTAGGCACGAATATTGAAGTCCGGAAGAGAACTTTAGGGAACCCTCTGGACAAGGATTTACCCGAAGATGCCACGTTAGAGACAGATTTATTTCCAGAATTCAGTAAATTATTAGAGGAAAGTGTGGCCGGGGATGATGAGAGCGAAGGGTGTCCGTTACCGGGTACGCCTGAGGACGAGTCTCTCATCGATTCCAAAGAGGTGAGTCAAAATATTAATTCATTTTAACCGAGGCGGAGATATTCGTCCCCATGTACCTTATTTTCTGTAGCTGAATGACGTTACACCTTATCCGTAGCACCTTTTCGTGATCAGCACCATATTCCAGAGTATAATTCCTCATAGGACAGAATTCAAGCTGGAGAGAGCGCAATTTTACGATCATTTAAAGTGAACAAACCGTAGTACTCTTCTGTGGCGACCTTGTTAACTGGTGACGCAATACTTCTCTACGCAATCCTTGGCCCCAGCACAAGCTCAGTCTACCTTGTCCTGTCTTCCTGCTTAACTGGAAACAGGAAGTGTAGTATTTCCGGTATCCTATGTACTTCTATTGTTTTTATTGACCCTTTCAGAATTGTATCCTAAGTTTTCTGCAGGGTTTTGTGACAAATTTTGTTTGCTGTAGTGTATGCCTGTAATATTTAAAATTTGTGATATTGTTAACTGTTCCTTCATTTGGGTAATTATCAAGAAGCATGAAATTTAGAAGTAATTTTTCTTCCTGTTGTGGTTGAAGGAATGAATGTTGGCATGGCAACCACACCAGGTAAAATCATTGTTGAAGTTAGTGTATAGAATATGGTTAGTGATAATTAGGTGCAAAATACAGTTTAGCCATTAATAGAAAGAATACCATTGTGCTTTAAAGTAATCTGTAATGCAGGAAAAACAGACATACAGTATTTGTCATGTGGTTGAAGTAAAGAATGTTGTTATGGGCTTTTAGCAACAATGACTTCTTGTAATGATTTGGCCCTTTTGTTTTGTATTTTGGGAGTCCATTGTAAATTGCAGAAAAAATTTATTATGCAAGTACCATCGTAATGTACTGTACCAAGCTATTTTTCTTGTTGTAGCCTAGAAGGCTTTGTGAAACTTGTTGCTGTCAGCATTATCACAAAGAGAACTGTGTGCCCTACACTGTTAACTCCTTCTTGCACTTGGGCGTGATCTTTGTTATGAATTAGCTACCACCTAAAGTTGCATTTTGCCATGAAAGTCATCTTAGAAATAAATTTGAGAATTTGCAGTTTGTAGCTGTATTCATCACTAAAGGAACCTCCAGAAGTTGCATTTCAATATGGATCACATCACAAAACTGAAAATAAATACTGAAAGTTACTCGCCCACCATTAAGGCAACCCTCAACCAGCACATGGTGCAAGGAACAGTACTCCTAGCAGGAATGTTTAATTGTTTAAACATTTAAAATGGTTTTTCAGAAAGTTTGATTGATTGGAAAAGGATTAAAATGATATGGTGAAAAAGTTTGATTAAACTGGCATATGATTCTGGAAGTTTGAAATTTTCATCAGTTTTTAATTTTTTTGCTGTGTGTATGTGTACCGTGGCCCTGCATGTGTGCATGTGTATTCATTGAAGCATATGAATTTCTTGGTATACACCCAACCCTCAGCTATCGCGGGTTCTGCTATAGCATTTTGTGCCTGTATAAAAAACTTACCCAAATACCCGTATCACGCACTAAATGCATGCTGTCACGCACCAGAAGTGTTAAAACATTTCAAAAAGGCCGGGTTCCGGCGCTCCACCCAGCCAACAAAAGATTCACTTGGTGATTGGTCGCGTGATGTCAGCGCCAGCCGAGCGCTGACTGCCTGCTAGACCGAGTCTCCCCCACCGACCGCCAAGCCATTCAACTCATCCTCAGACTGTGAACAGTGACAGTGAGAACAATAACCTTTTTTGTGATATTACAGTAGCCAAATAACTCAGACTCAAATGGCCACCCCTTACTTGATTATAGCATCTGGCAGTTGATAGACAGATCACCCATAGCTGTCTTCATTAATGACGGTGAATTGTCTTGTTATTGTTGTGACGGTGAATTTGACGACGGCGATTGTCTTGTTATTGTTGTGACGGCGAATTGTCCCGAAACCATCAGTCCTTCCTGACAACTTCTTTATAGCTTTTATTTTTTTCCTTTATTGTTCATGACTAATGTCTTTGAAAAATAGTTTCACACTGCATTTTTTTTTTTTTTTAATGGGCTCCGAAACTTATTCCTGGCGAAATATGCGTGATGCTAGATGACCATCGAAAAGGATTGCCCCAAAACCATCAGTCCTTCCTGACAACTTCTTTATAGCTTTTTTTTTTTTCCTTTATTGTTTATGATTAATGGCTTTCAAAAATAGTTTCACACTGCATTTTTTTTTTTTTAATGGGCACCAAAACTTATTCTTGGTGAAATATGCGTGACACTAGACCGCCATCAAAAGGGATAGTAAGTTCTGTTTTTATTAACCCTCCCCGTAAAACACATAACAAAGTCAAATGGCCATCCCTTATGGGATTATGGCGTCTGGCAATAGATAGGTAGATAGTACAGTATATTTCTAATTTGCATGCTCATTTTTAGACCATTATATGTTATTATGTGGTACAAAAAGGGTATCTTAGGGGTAAATATTGAGGTCATGGCACCAATTGGAATTACTGTATAGTAAGACCACACTATAACGGACTAATTGGGGCTCAGGCCAGTCCGAAATATGCGATTTTCTGATAAAAGCGACATCCGGACTTACCCCTGCTAATCCAGACTTTTTCCGATATATCAGACATCAGTCCGGATTGCATCGGTAGTTTTCACCACCATTGCAGTATTGTACTGTGTTTTACCTTCACTACATTAATCAAATGGTATAATAATACTGTACTGTGCACTGAAAAACATGTCTTTTACTTGTCTTATTGTGGTGAACATAGCTGAAGTTGTCAGGCAGTCCGGACTGATTCTGGCTATATCGGACTTTTTCCGATATATAGGAGTTTAGTCTGGTAGCTCCTCGAGTCCGATAAAAGCGAATTCCGGTCTACTGAAATCTGTTATATCGAGGTTTTACTGTATTACCATGAGTTCTTTAATTCGGCTATCGCATTTTCAGCCATAGCGCGGATGGCGGCACCAATTAGGCATGATAGCCGAGGGTGGGGTGTATATTAGAGTTTATTGTGCTCCTTTTATAACTACAAAAAGACACTGCCATTTTCTGAAAATATTTTGCTAGAAAAATGCCAAAAATATTTTGAATAGATGCTAAGTAAGTAATGAAGCAACTGACAACCCTGCTTTGATACCGCCTCATGTAATGTGAACCACGAACGCAGGGTTGCCAACTCCGTGGTTTTCCCATGGAATTGGGCTGGTTTTGATGGCCTAACACAGGTAGGCTATATTTGGGCAGTTGTGGGTTCGTGGTTTTGGGTCTGTTTCCAGTGTGCTTCCGTCTCTTCCTAAATTGCTTTCAAGTATGGAAAATGAACCACAGAAATATAAATCAGAACGTTAATTGAGTGTAAAGAATGCGAGCATGATAAAGTGTAAGAATATATTTTCACACTAAAATATGGCATTTTATATCCTCTGTTCCATACAGCTCAAAAGTTTGATTACGTTTAAAAAAGTTTAAAAGGGTACTGTACAAAAAAATACAGTATTTTGAAAAAACTGTACGATTAAACTTCGATTAAAAGGATGCTTGAAAAAGTTTGATTGAAAACGTATAAAATGGGTTGGAAAAAACGATTCAACATTGCTTCTAGATGAATGTGGCCATGTGCAAAAAAGCTAAAAATACCTACAAAACACAATATAGATTTATCAGACACAAGTACTGGTAGAAAATGTAGTAAACTGAGTGGGAAAACTGTCTGTCTGTCTATCTATCAATTGCCAGATGCCTTAATCCCGTAAGGGGTGGCCACAAACAAATCGCCTCCATGTCACCCTATCTCCTGCCATTTCACTGCCCTGCTCCCAGCTCACACCCCTCTCTCTCATATACCTCTGCACTCCATCCCTCCATCTCATCCTTGGCCTCCCCCTCCCTCTCTCCTCCTCCACCTCACTCACATACACTCTTCTCGTCAGTCTCTCACTCTCCATCCTTTCCATATGGCCACATCCACACCACAACTCTCCTTCATTTTCTCATTTTTCAGTCTGTCTTTCCATGTGACTCCACATGCTTCTCTAAAATAACTCATTTCCACTGCTCTCACTCTTGACTTCTGTCCCTCCAACAAGGTTCAAGCCTCACTTTCATACGTTAGAGTTGGTATCACGGTACTGTCATGTAGTAGCTTTTTCATTTCCATGCTCACTTCCCTGTTTCTTATCACTGCTTTTAAGGAACCAGCAGCCTTTCATCTCAGCTGCACCATTTCAAGCACTTCACCCTCTAAACTTCCATCCTTACCGTACTCATTACACTACCCAAGTACTGTACTTAAATGCACTCACATCTTACATTTCCTCCTCATCCAATCTCACTGTACGTTCACTGACTCCACTTCTCTTGGAGACCACCACTTTACTTTCCCCTACATTCAGCTTTAGATTCCGTTTCTTACACACACTCCCAAACTCAGTAGCTCCTCTTCGTCTTCACTTAACAACACAGTATCATCTGCAAACAACAGTACAGGGAGTTTCCAAACACTGCCCTCTCTCACTAGGGCCACTCCAACATCCACTGCCCTACAGTACCTTGTATCTCTTTCATAACCCCAGCCATCTACAGATTGAACAGCCATGGAGACATGACACATCCTTGTTTCAATCCAACCTTCACAGAAAAATTCACTTAGTTCACCATCCACACACGCTGCAGCCTTAGCACCCTCTTTCATACTCTTCATGGCCTTCAACAACTTCTTATCTACTCCATATATTCTTAATACTTTCCACAGTCCCTGTCTATCCACCCTGTCATATGCTTTCTCCAAATCCATGAATGCTGCATGCAACTTCTTTCCCTTTTCTAGAAACTTTTCCACTAAAGATCTAAGAATGAATCACAACCTTTTCTCTTCCTAAAACCTCCCTGTTCTTCTCCAACTAATTCCTCTGTTATTTCTCTAACTCTGTTAAGTATCCTACCATGTACTTTTCCTTTTACACGAAGAAGGCAAATGCCCCTATAATTACCACACACTTCTTTTTCCCCTAATTATAACTGACTTCCAATCCTGTGGGACTCTACATTCCTCCCAGGCCAATCTGCACATCTTCCACATCCATTCTGTTACTGTCAAAACTGGTGTGTGATTTTATATTTGAAAATGAGTGAGTGAATTTAAGTACTTGGGCAGTGTGATGAGTAAGGATGGTAGTCTGGAGGGTGAAGTGCTCAAAAGGGTACAGCAGGGAAGGAAGGTTGCTGGTTCGTTGAAAGCAGTGATAAGAAACAGGGAGGTGAGCATGGAAGTGAAAAAGTTGTTACATGACAGTATTGTGATACCAACTCTGACATATGGAAGTGAAGCTTGGACCCTGTTGGAAGGACAGAAGTCAAGAGTGAGAGCAGTGGAAATGAGTTATTTGAGAGGAGCATGTGGAGTCACATGGAGAGACAGACTAACAAATGAGGAAGTGAAGGAGCGTTGTGGTGTGGTTGAGGACGTGATGGGAAGCGTTAGGAGAAACACGTTAAGGTGGTTTGGCCATGTGGAGAGGATGGAGAGTGAAAGATTGACGAGGAGAGTGTATGTGAGTGAGGTGGAGGGGGCGAGAGGGAGGGGGAGGCCGAGGATGAGATGGAGGGATGGAGTGGAGAGGTATATGAGAGAGGGGGGTGTGAGTTGGGAGCGTGGTAGTGAAATGGCAGGGGACAGAGTGACATGGAGGCGATTTGTTTGTGGCCACCCCGTTCGGGATTGAGGCGTCTGGCAATAGATAGATAGACTTTTGGTTAATTATTATTATTTTTTTTTAATGCAAGAAGGAACCAAAGGCTAGGAGCCCGCAAAAGTTACTTCCAAGAAAAAAAAAAATAACAAAAGAGAGCCAAATTCAAGATCCGTTCATTTTGAGATGCTTGGACACACTATGTTTGAAAGACTGGAGATCATAGGAAGTAGGAAATACAGACAGAGGGAGACAGTTCCAGAGTTGACCTGCTGCATAAATGAAAGACTGGGAGTAATGGTTAACTCTTACATTAAAGAGTTGGACAGAAAAAGGATGAGAGTTTGTTGCTAGACAGGTGCTATGCACCCATCGTAGAGGTGGAGGGATGCAAGCAGACAGTTCAGAGGAGCAGTGACCATGGAAGTAGCGATAGAAAAGAGATAAAGAGGCAACAGTGCGGCGAGGAGACAGAAGTTGATGGGAGCCAATAAGAGTAGGAGAGTTAATGAGGTGAAAAGCCTTTGACTCCACTGTATTGAGAAGAGCTGTATGTAGGGAGCCTCCCCACACATGATAATTGTACTCTACACGGGCGAATAAAACTGGTGTATGAAGTTAACAACTGTGCAGGGGTAAAGAAGGTACAGAGTCGGCTTAGCACACCTAATCTCTTGGAAGCAGATTTTACAAGAGATACACAGTAATATGATCTTTCCAAGATAAATCTTGAGTGAATGAAACCTCAAGCATTTTTCAAGGATGATGCGGGATTAAGCTGGATATTATTAAACATTAGTGAGTACTCGCGTGGAAGATTTTGTTCGGGTTGATTGGTGTAAAAACTCAGTCTTTGATGCATTAAAAACAAGATTATTTTTACCCCAAACAGATATATGAGCCAAGTCAGACATTAGAATGATGAGGTAAAGTTTGTTGAAGTAACTGCTGAGATGGATATTGCAGGAACCGAATGGAAAGGTGAAGGGTGGAATCATCAGCATATGAGTGGATAGGGTTAGACGTACAGCTTAGAAGATCACTGATGAATAAAAGGAAGAGAGTTGGTGATAGGACAGAGCCTTGAGGAACACCACTGTTGATAGATCTAGGAGAAGAACGATGACCGTCTACAACAGTGGCTATAGAACAACCAGAAAGGAAGCTGTAGATGAAGGCACAGATGGAAGGATAGAAACCGTAAGAGGGCAGTTAGGAAATTAAAGATTTATGCCAGACTCGATCAAAAGCCTTTGAAGCATTTGCCAAAGTCACGAAAGGAAGATGACCAGGAGTGTGAAAGTGAAGTGAGATGGATGATAGTTAGAGGATTGATGGTCACCCTTCTTTGGGACTGGCTGAATGAAAGCAAACTTCCAGCAAGAAGGAAAGGTACAAGTTGAAAGACAAAGGCGAAAGAGTTTACCTAGGCAGGGTGTAAGTACAGTTCTTTAGGACAACAGGAGGGACTCCATCAGGCCCATATGACTTGTTAGTATTGAGGCCAGTGATGGCAGAAAATACATCAGCTGGAGAAATTTTAATGTCAGCCATGAGGAAGTCAGAGGGAGGAAGCGATGGAGGAACAGCACCAGAATCGTCTAAGGTGGAATTGGAGGAGAAAGTCTGAGCGATGAGATCTGCTTTATCAGTAGAAGAAATAGCTACCAAGCCATCAGAGTAGAAAAGAGGAGGGAAGGATGATGAGGTAAAGTTGTTAGAAAGGTTTTTGGGAAGGTGCCAGAAGGAGTGGGAAGCATTTGAGTTGGAGAGTTGAGAGCATTTAGTACGGATGAAATTATTTTTAGCAGAGCAAAGAACAGACTTAGCATGATACAAGGGCAGAGACATAAAAAAGATGTGATTCACTGATGGATTGGCTCTGGTACCTTTTATAGGCCCTCTCCTTTTTGTGGACAGTATTGGAACAAGCGTGATTAAACCAAGGCTTTCTTGCATTAGTCAAAGGATACGAGAAAGGAAAGTATGCTTCCATGCCCGAGAGAATAACCTCCATAATGCACAAGGCACACTTGGATGGCTCCCAGCCATTGAAGCAATAATCATTCCAGGGAAAATCAAAGTACAGTAAAACCTCGATATAACGGACTTCAGTAGACCGGAATATGCTTTTATCGGACTCGAGGAGCTTCCGGACTAAACTCCTATATATCGGAAAAAGTCCGATAAAGCCAGAAAGCAGTCCGGACTGCCTGACCACTTCAGCTATGTTCACCACAATAAGACAAGTAAAAGACATGTTTTTCAGTGCACAGTACAGTTTTATTATACCATTTGATTAATGTAGTGAAGGTATAACACAGTACAATACTGCAGTGGTGGTGAAAACGACTGATGCAATCTGGACTAATGTCTGATATATCGGAAAATGTCCGGATTAGCAGGGGTAAGTCTGGATGTCGCTTTTATCGGAATTTTGCATTTTTTGGACTGGCTTGGGCCCCAATTAGTCCGTTATAGTGAGGTCTTACTGTAGTACTGTTTGAGGGCCCCTCAATCCGCAGCTCCAAAGTGCCACAGTTGACGTTTCTTTGGAGGGTCCACAGGCTGTACCGGAGTGATGCGACAGGTTAGATAATAAGGTTGTGATCGGAGGAGCCCAACAGAGAGAAAAGATTAACATTGTAAGCAGAAGGATTAGTTGTAGGGAAGAGGTCAAGTATGTTGGAGCTCTCTCCAAGGCGGTCAGGGATACGGGTAGGGTGCGGGTAGGGTGCTGTACAAGCTGCTTTAGGTCATTAAAGATAGAAAAGATGTAGGCTTGTTCACCAGGTGGATCAGTGAAAGGAGAGGAGAGCCAAAGGTGGTGGTGAACATTGAAGTTTCCTAGAATGGTGATTTCAGAGAAAGGAGAAGTGGATAGAATGTGTTCCATTGTAGAAGTACGATAGTCGAGGAAGTTTTGATAGCAGAATTGGGGGATATGTAAGTAAACAGCGCAGATATATTTAGTCAGAGAATGACAGGAGAGCTGAAGCCAGAGAGTAGAGAATAAAGAAGAATCAAGTTCAGGAACATGAGAGGAAGATAAGTTGTTGCGTACATATACATAACAACCACCTTTGGCTTTGAAATGAGAATAGAGAAAGTAGGAGGATAGAGAAAAGTTTTTGCTGTCAATTGCCTCAGACAGCCGAGTCTCGGTTAAAAAGAGAAGGTGAGATTTAGAGGAGGAGAGGTGGTGTTCAACAGAGGGAAAGTTAGAGGAGAGGCCGTGAATGTTGCAGAAATGAAGAGGAATTGAGTCAGGCAGTAGTTCCAGGCAGCTTGTTAAATTGTCACCAGGAGAGGGGCGGATGGTGGGGGCATTTATGCCCCCCCCCCCCCGCCAGGGACCATTTCATCAGTTTTCTTGTACAGTTTGTCCTTGTCTAACATGATTAATTGCTCCCGTACCCATACAGTGTTATAGAAATTTTGTGTTACAGGGACTCTTGAAACCCCCAATTTCCTTCCACACCCCTGCCCAAAGTCCACTTCCCCCCCTCCCCCATTGTGGTGCAAAATTTTTTTATACCCCCCAGTTTTAACCTCCTAGAAAGCATTAATACAGAAGGCGCGGAAAGTGTTGATGCCATCTTAAAAAAAGAAAACATTCTTGTGGTTAGCAAGGAGAAACAAATAAATTAACACTCACCATTGAATTTAGTATTTACTGGCATTCCCCTTCACCTTTATTATCTTCTTAAGGCATCTGGGGAGACTGATGGAGTAGTTTTGCAGAACAGACGGACTAAAACTGCTCCATAGCTGCAGCCTCAAGTTTAGGCAAAGATGATGTGTCCATACTATGCAGCTGCCGCTTCATGTGCGCCCATAAATTCTCAATGGGATTGATATCTGGGCTGTTTCCGGGCCAATCTTGAATAAAGGGAACCTCACAGTCTGTTAGCCACTGTTTCACTGACTTTGCAACATGTGCAGGGGCAGAATCTTGCATAAATATTCTTGCCTTGGTTTTATCAAAAGAGTCACTTAAAACATCACATAAGAGCTCCAAATAATTGTTCTGGTTCACTTTTTCATTTGCAGGTAGAATTACCAACCTACCAACACCTATGTAAAGCAGCCCCAAGCCATGAGTGAGGCTGGGTATTTAACAAACTTGGAAGTGTACTTAGGATCCAGGGGGTCACTGCCTGGTTTGCGGTACACTCGTGATGAAGGGGTACCAGTGACAGTAAATGTTGACTCATCACTCCAAAGCACAGTTTTCCATTGCTCCTCACTCCAGGCAAGATATTTCTTACAAAAATTTACTCTCTTTTTCTTCTGAAGTGCAGTTAGCAGTGGTTTTTTACGAGCACAAAAACTCCTGTAGCCCAGATCGTCATGCAACAGCTGCTGCACACTTCTGACAGACACATCTGCCAGCAACTGTGGGTTCTTTTCTTTTAAATCCCGTGCTGTTAGCCTTGGATCCTTGCTAACTTGCCTTGAGATCAGCTGATGGGTCCTGAAGGTTGTCTTACGAGGTCTCCCAGGCTTGGGAAGTGGAGTGGGAGGAATGGCCTCCCCACTGTCCTTGAACCGCGTCACCAGTCTCTGCACTGTCCTCAGTCTAACACCATCTGATTTGCAATAAATGGGAGTTTGTGGCCAGCTTTGTATAAAGTAATCACTTCCACACGTTTGTCCTTGCTTGTGGTTACTTTAGGCATGATGAGAATGTGGTAGGTAACCAAATAACTGTGTTATTTGAGTCAAAACATGCCCTCGTGGTGCATCACACACAGAGACAATCCTCCTCCTGTGGCTGCCCAAACATTACTGAGCCTGCTCCTGTGGTGCCAAACCTATCAAGCAGGGTTGCCAGCTCCCGTTGAAAAAGCGTCAGCTCATTTCGCATCACAGGGGAGGGTAGTATTGACCCTACTTCACTTAACGCGAAAAAGAATGACGTCGGCAAAAAA
>JAGKTI010002371.1:39442-68126 GCA_018397915.1 Birgus latro
TCCATTCCAAACGGTATTTGGGGGATGCTAGATGTGGCACTTTTTCTGTTGATGACAAATTAATAAGTAAAATGAATCTAGGTATGTATGAGCGTGATGCAAGTGAATCGGATTAATCAGCAACTAACATGATCTTAGCCTTCTTTTAACCAAGAGAGTTTTTTCCTTACAGAAATGTGAAGCAAAGTGTTTGTATTTATGTTATATTTGTGCAGTGTGCACATGAATATGTGTAAAGTAATGCAAATAGCTTGTACACACTCTTGTTTGTAAAAAAAAAAAAAATATCTTTCCATCCAGTTTAATGTTTTCTTTCCTACCATAAGATACATTATTATGAGATGGGGAATTCTAGGGAATTTTTGCTCGAGGATTCAGGGAATTCTGGAGCACTTTGGTTGGCAGCACTGTTGCCACGATGATGAGAAGTGCCGTTACTGCAGCGAGTGAGCTACCGTGGCGAAGACTTGCAGCAAGTACAACTTATATTTTATTCAATATCATCAGTACAAAAGACTGTGTTTCTTATACAAACCTGTTATAAGATTATTACATGTATAGTATGCGATGTATGGTTGAAAAATCTGTAAAACTCGACTTACGTTCAAAATCGGCTTACGTCATGTCTCAGGAATGGAACTCTGACATAACCCGGGACCTTACTGTACTTTTTTTCCTTTCTCCACTAGTAATCTACCATTTTTTATCTTTCACACCCCCACCGACTTCATTGGCGCCCTGTCTAGCTCTCTTTACCTCTTTCCAGAACATTTTACATTCCCTCCACTTTGCACTCAAATTCCTTCCAAATTCCTCATCCACGCTCTTCTTACTCTCTCCTACTAATCTTTTCACCTCTCTCCTCCTCGCTATATATAACTCTCTCGTCCGTCTCTCAGCTTCTTCGACGCCCCTATTCCTCATCCACTGATAAATATGATGGTACAAAATGAGTAGTTTTGTAGTATATAATTATATGTACCTGAAAATGACTGTGAAGACACTTTGTTAAGCTTCACATTTTTCCCATTAATTTTGACCTTCAAAGATAAGCACAGATGTGGATTCCACATTTCGTTAAAGTATATGAACCTGTGTCGGGTGTGGCTTGACATATCCATATTTTTGCCTAAGCATATGACAGTTAGGGCGATATCTGTAGTGGCATTCTCCTCCTTAGCAGTTTGTTTTTGCATATTACATCTTAATATTGTCTTGAATTTTATTTATGTCTCTTTAATATTGACAGTTCTAATCAGTAATACAGAAGAGGCCACTATATTGAGGTAATATTGTATGCAGAACTAAATTGGCCAAAGCCACATAGAATAAGATCTCTAGGAATGTTCTTTACACATCTGTAATACTGTTAGTCTTTATAACAATTTATGTCATACAAATTTTTTGGAAAAAGTTGTGATATTTAATCCATAATGTATTACTGTACTGTACAAGTTTACAAGGGCAGCTATAGGATCTTTGAGCAAGGAACCTTTATTGTAAATCTGATAGTTTTGTTGTAGTGTGAGGGAATGATTTTGTGCTTTCCTTGTGAGTTATGTTGATAATGTAAACATTAACTGTGAATTGTGAGAGTTATGCTAATAATGTAAACAGTAACTCTGAATCCCATTTTGTACTCTTTGGAGTGTAGATGTCTGATGCTACACTACCACAGTCCAGAGCATTAAAGGGCAGGAGACCTACGTATGTCCATTGTACATGACAAAGAAAATCTTCACCCACCTCATATTAGTGCATAAGCCACAGCCCATTCTGACCTTAAAGCTCTATACGGTAGTTGGGTTGTTTTTGCTTTGGACCTGGGTCACTCCCACAACTTGAATACTAATAAGTTCTCATTACATGAAATTCAGTAAGCCTTGGTTATGAGGTAGAGATGAATCTCCTTGGTTTCCCAAGAATACAGTAAAACCTCAATATAACGGGCTTCAGTAGACCGAAATTAGCTTTTATCGGACTCGAGGAGCTACCGGGCTAAATTCTTATATATCAGAAAAAGTCCGATAAAGCCAGAAGCAGTCTGGACTGTCTGACCACTTCAGCTATGTTCACCACAATAAAGTAAATAAAAGACATTTATCAATGTACAGTACAGTATTATTATAAATATATTATACCATTTGATCAGAAGTTATAGTACAGTATCACAATGGTAGTCGAGAGTTTAAAAACCATTCATGTGATTCAGACTAATGTCTGATATATCAGAAAAAGTCCGGATTAGCCAGGGGGTGTCCGATGTCGCTTTTATCGGAATTTCACATTTTTCGGAATGGTTTAGGCCCCAATTAGTCCATTATAGTGAGGTCTTACTGTATTCTTCATTCTGATGACATTTGGCCATCAGTTGAACTGAGAGGGGTTAGGGATCTATGTCAGGTGAAAATAAATCAAGTATATCATCAAACCACCAGACATCTTCTAATGAGGACCATCTTTATATGTATTGCAGGAAGAGGAGTTGCGTCATAGAGTAGTGAACCGTGAATGCCACGATGATGACCTTGCGCTCAGCTCCATGGCGCAGAGTGCCTTTGAGACTGCCGAGGAGTTGGTGCACAAGGTGTGGGAGGAGGTGGCGAGCTGGAAAACCCAACCTTTCTCAAAGTTGCCCAAGTGGCTACAAGACAACGACTACCTACATCACTGGCATAGGTGAGATTACCACCATTCTGTGTTTGGCTTGTGGAGTGTGGTGTCCCATGAGATAGTTACCGGTAGTAGTGTACATTGAAGGACAAAAGTTTACCTACTGTTGCACCATGAATTCTTCACATTTAGTGCATGTCTGTCACTCTGCTCCCAAAGGTATCTTAACCAAAAGAGACTCACTTGTAACTTGAGAAACATGACCAAATCTCACTTAGTTTAGGAATATTATCAGCAAAGGGAAGTGAGTAGAAGTGGTGAAATTTTAATGGAACTTTTGTCCTTGGCTGTACCAAGTCAGCTGTGGTGGTAGTGGTAGTGGTGGTGGTGTGGTGGAGAGAATGGTGTAGTGGTGGTGGTGAGATTGGTGGAGTGATGGTGGTGAGGTTGGTTTTGGAGTCTGTGTCATCCTCTTATCTCCAAGAACAATATTCTGTCGGGATAGTAGGCTTTCTATTACTGTCCTTTATTCATAACTCTTGTCAAGTAATGTATTCTGTTTTTTATTCTTGCTGTTACCAAACTATAGTCACGGCGCATGACTGAGGTTGTTATTATCATGCCCTGGCAACCTACCATTCAAAAGTGCGTCTGATTTTCTGTATGAGACGCATGTGATTCGTGTATAATATGTTCGTGTATAATAATATTCGTGTATGATATATTCGTGCATAATATAGTAAGTCCTCGTATTTCGACGCATTTTACTTTGACGTTTTGTTTTTTGCGGGAAAAAAAAAGTTTCCGACTTGTCGCAAACTTCGTCATTTTCCCCCTAACTTCGACGCTTCCAGCCAGCAGCCGACACTCAGCAGACGACGCATATGCTCCCCTGTTTGTAAACAAAGGAGATGGCAACCACTTCAGCTCCATAATACTAGTGCATATATATAAGAACGATCTGTGTTAAATGTGAGTTTTGTTGACGCTTGAGCATACAAACTTTATCAAATAAATGTCTTCAATCAGTGCATGACCTTGCAGCATCTGCCGTCCTCACTGTTGTGGTAGCTCAGCTGATCTGTGGCTACTAAACAAGTCAATATTCCAATGGCCATCAGATTACTGCTTATAAGACTTTATTTCTTGTTTTAATGTTATTTAATAGTACAGTATTTTAATGTGCACATAAACTTACCAGAACAGTAATGTAAATATTGAACTTACAAATTCAGTCCTATGGAAAAGCACTTCAGCAAATGCTAAAGGAACAACTAAATAAGTATCCTGTAAACTGCTTATAAGGCTTTTTTTTTTTTTTTTTTTTTTATGTTACAGTAAGTCCTCATTTTTCGCTGTTTTGATGTTCCCCCAAAACGTCGCGAAACGTGAAATGTCGAAGTGTGAAGTTAAGAATCAATGGGAAAAATAGATGCTGATTTCATGTGTGCGGCTTGTCGGGGAGAGCAGGTGGAGATTGTTAGGCGTGAGAGGGTTGAACTTGCAGGTGAGTCTCTTGAGTGTGTGGAGGAGTTTCGTTGTTTGGGAGACGTGTTGTGTGCCGGAGGTGGGGCTGGAGTTTGCTAGGGTGAGAAGTGGTTGGAGGAAGTTCGGGGAGCTGTTGCCTCTCCTGACATTGAGAGGACTCTCCTTACATGCTAAGGGGTCTTTGTATGCAGCATGTGTTAGGAGTGTGATGCTGTTTGGTAGTGAGACCTGGGCAGTAAAGGAAGAGGATATTCGCAGGTTTAAACGTACAGAAATGACAATGATTAGGTGGATGTGCAGTGCGTCCCTGCGTGCAAGGCCTAGGGGGGCTGGGTTTACGATGGAAGAGTTGAGGGGTAGGATGGGACTGGAGTGTATTGGTGTTGTGATGAGGAGAGGTAGGCTGAGGTGGTTTGGACATGTGGAGAGGATGGGGGATGATAATTGGGTACAGAGGGTGAGAGGTGTTAATATTGAGGGAGGGGTTGGGAGGGATAGACCGAGAAAGACATGGGACGAGGTCATTAAGTGTGACTTAAGGGTTAAGGGACTGAACAGGGAGGCTGCCAGGGATCGAGCAGCGTGGAGAGCCGCCATTAGGTGACCAAGGCCGACGCATGCAAGCATGTTGGAGCCTTCAAAAACGAAACGATTCCAGTGGGACAGCTACCTACCCTATCAAAGTACTATAACACCAAACAAGCCCTACCCAAAATTAAATGTGGAGTGTTTACTAGTTGCTTATACAGGATAACAATAAATATGTACTGTACCTGAACTGACATTAGCTGTGATAAGAGCTGCAACACCAAAAATCCTTACCAGAAATAAAGTAAACATTGGCATGAGTGGCAGGTGAAAGTGTGTTGAGGGTGGATGGGCTAGTTACTAGGTGACATGGGCCTCTCTGGGGAAGCCCTATCACCTAACCTGAAGCCCTCAAAGTCGAATTCAGGCTCCAGCAACTCCACTTCCTCTCTGTCCACTTCTCCTTCTTCATCCTCCTCTCCTAGCAGCCACATTCTGTGTTACATTAAAAAATTGTGTGATCCTGGCTTGTTTCTGCTCCAGTATGTTTCTGTTGTAGACTGCCATCACTTGAGACTTCAGATCATTCAAGGTGGATAGGATCTGGGTAGCCTCAGGCATAGTCCCGGTGTATGTCTCGAAGGTTGTTGCCATGTCGGTTATGGTGGAAAGGCTGTGGGACAATTTCTGGGTGGTCATCTTCTCCTGTGCAGTGTGCTCTGGCCTTTCATTCTCTTCACTAGAGTTCTCTCTTCCTCTGTTATGTCAACCACACCTGAGTCTAGGTCGTAGTGTCAAGTGTTGTCTTACAGCCATTTCGTCCACCTCTGCTGTGTCTACGCTTGTGCGTCTGATCGCACTCTAAAGACTAACTCCATTAGGTGAATATTGATACAGTAAAAAACCGTGGCACAAATAAAGGTTGGGGGGAAAAAACACACACATTTACTTTATTGTTATTTTGCGTGCACTCACCTGCTTGTTGAGAGGGGTCGTAGTGTCAAGTGTTGTCTTACAGCCATTTCATCCACCTCTGCTGTGTTTACTCTTGTGCGTCTGATCGCACTCTAAACACTAACTCCATTAGGTGAATATTGATACAGTAAAAAACCGTGGCACAAATAAAGGTTGAGGGGAAAAAACACGCACATTTACTTTATTGTTATTTTGCGTGTGCTCACCTGCTTGTTGAGAGGTTCCTTGTTCTTCCTTAGGGGTATGATGCAACATAACAGTAACCACCATTACCGATTTTTATTACAATACTGTATATTCTTCCCCTGAATTGTTCTAACACTTGGTTGGTTAACTCTAAAAACTAACTCCATTAGGTGGATATTGATACAGTAAAAAACCGTGGCACAAATAAAGATTAAGGGAAAAAAAACACAGACATATTTACTTTATTGTTATTTTACATGCACTCACCTGCTTTTTGAGAGGTGCCTTGTTTTTACTGAGTGTCCTTATGGTGCTGTCAGGAGCCCTAGTCAGGCAACTATCTCAGGGGTTGTCAATCCCTCCTCAGCGAGCTGCAAAATCCTCTGCTTCTCGGCCACACAAAAAACACAATGGTGAAAGGGTCTGTAGTACCGCCGCTGTATCGATAGAGGGCAGGGTGGTCGCAAGATGGCCACCAACAAATGAACATCGGTTTGCGTCATCTGCTGAGTGTCGGCTGCCAGCTGGAAGCGACGATGAAGATTGAGAGAAAATGCTGATGTTTGCAACATGTTGGAAACTTTTTTCTTTCGTGAAAAATGAAGCGTCGAAGTAAAATTTGTCGAAATACGAGGACTTACTGTATTTAAACAAAAGTGATGATATCTAGGGTTGGTGGCCGTACAATCAGAGGAGAGGGAGAGTGGCCAAGTGCAGTTTGTCACAAAAGTGTGGGAAGTAATTCCATCTTGTGCAGTGTTTGTGATAAATGGCCGCACAAGTGATGTAGTGGTATTAGAGGTAGACCGCAAGATAATGCTGATTTTATGTGTGTGGCGTGTCGGGGAGAGCAGTTGGAGATTGTTAGGCGTGAAAGGATTGAACTTGCTGGTGAGTCTCTTCAGTGTATGGAAGGGTTTTGTTATTTGGGAGACATGTTATGTGCCAGAGGTGGGGCTGGAGCTAGCTCGGTTGCTAGGGTGAGAAGTGGTTGGCAGAAGTTCAGGGAGCTGTTGCCTCTCCTGACATTGAGAGGACTCTCCTTACGTGCAAAGGGGTCTTTGTATGCAGCATGTGTTAGGAGTGTGATGCTGTATGGTAGTGAGACCTGGGCAGTGAAGGAAGAGGATATTCATAGGCTTAAATGTACAGAAATGACAATGATTAGGTGGATGTGCAGTGCATCCCTGCGTGCAAGACCTGGGAGGGCTGGGTTTATGATGGAAGAGTTGAGAGGTAGGATGGGACTGGAGTGTATTGGGGTTGTGATGAGGAGAGGTAGGCTGAGGTGGTTTGGACATGTGGAGAGGATGGGGGATGGTAATTGGGTGCAGAGGGTAAGTGTTAATATTGGGGGAGGGGTAGACCGAGAAAACATGGGACGAGGTCATTAAGTGTGACCTCAGGGTTAAGGGATTGAACAGGGAGGCTGCCAAAGATCAAGCAGCATGGAGAGCCGCCATTAGGTGACCAAGGCCGACGCATGGAAGCATGTTGGAGCCTTCAGAAATGAAACGAACGATTTAATAGTATTGTAACTTGCACGTAAACTTACCAGAACAGTAGTGTAAAGATTGAACTTACAAATTCAGTCCTGTGGAAAAACTACTGCAATTGCTAAAGGAATAACTAAATAAGTATCATGTAAACTGCTTACAAGGCTTTATGTATTTTTTTAAACGTTATTTAATAGTATTTTAACTTGCACATAAACTCACCAAAACAGTAACGTAAATATTGAACTTACAAATTCAGTCCTGTGGGAAAGCACTACTGCAAATCTTAAAGTAACAACTAAACCAGTCAACATTCCAATGGCTATCAGGTAAACTGGTTATGAAACTTTATTTCTTGCTTTAACATTATTTAATAGTATTTTAACTTGCACATAATCTTACCAGAACAGTAATGTAAATACTGAACTTACAAATTCAGTCCTGTGGAAAAGCACTACCGCAGATCTTAAAGGAACAACTAAACCAGTCAACATTCCAGTGGCTGTCAGGTGAACTGGTTATGAGACTTTATTTCTTGCTTTAACATATTTAATAGTATTTTAACTTGCACATAAACTTACCAGAACAGTAATGTAAATATTGAACTTACAAATTCAGTCCTGTGGAAAAACAGTACAGTGAATCACGTGATCAAAACAAACCGTGTGGGCTGCATTTGAGGGTTTGGCCTTTCAATGGCCTTTGTTACACTTTTAATGTCTTTTCAGATACATGTTTATTGTGTTAGGCTGTATAAGCAGCTAGTAAACGCTACTTTAATTTTGGGTAGGGCCTGTTTGGTGTTATAGTCCTTTGTGATAGGGTAGGTACCTGTCCCTTCAGAACGCCCATCTATTTTTCCCATTGATTCTTAACTCCACACTTCAACGTTTCACGTTTTGCAAGGTTTTGGCGGAACATCAAAATGGCGAAAAACGAGGACTTACTGTAATATGATTCAAGCATGATACTGTACGAAATCAGACACACTTTTGAATGGTAGGTTGCCAGGGTATGATGATAACAACCTCAGAGTCATGCACTGTGACTATAATTATACAGCCTTGAAGGAACATAGTGAACTGTTGGAGTTAGATATAGCTTTAACAGTGATCCCTTGGTTATAGCAGTTTTCTGTATCATTGCAAGATGAAAATCTGTGCTGCTGCCATTGTTGCACTGAGCTGGTTTCTGCTGACAGCAGTGGTGCAGTATCTGGTTTTATATGCCATTTAGGAATTCAGAGATGAAGCTGTACTTGAGGAGTTAATCCCAGGTGGTGTATACCACTAGGCTATCTCTCCATCTTAGAACCCTGTACCTCAAGCCCATCTCAGGTCTCTGGTACCGTAAAACACCATAACTTCGGACACTTTTTATGTGTTTCAGTGAATAACCCTTGTGTAAAATGGTGTAATTTTATCCCTGTTGGTGTCAGGTGGTAGCCAGGGACAGTACCTACTGAATCCATATAATAAAAAAAGTTAGCCATGCTAAACTCGTGTGTGTGTGTGTGTTTTCAAGTGTCTGAAGTTAGGAACAAATTTCCTAACTTCGGACATCCAGGTGTTTGCTCTTTAAACATGAGAATAATTAATAGCACCTGTCTCTGGACACACGGGCCAACCTTCGGACACTTTAGAAGTTTAAAAAATAATTCAAAAAAATATTGGGTACTCGTGGCCCAAGTTATACATATATAAAGAGAAGCATCCAAAAATATCTTCTTTTTTGAGCTCATAATTTGAGATCACGTTAAGATGCATCATATCACATTGTAGTGAGGTAACTTGGCCACAAATGTAACTAAGAACTCTTCAGAAACTTTTTCAGACAAAAAATTATGTAAAAATGCATTGCATATATTCCAAACTGTAGGGGGAACTGATCTCTTTTTCCTAAACAAAACTTCACTTAATTATCAAGTAGCTACCTCACTGACTCAACAAATGCATACTCAAGTAACAGAATCTAATGTTAAACACTTCGGACAGGTTCTAATGACACCCACACACCCACTAACATGTACACAAATCAACAGACACATGCACACACAGGCATATGTTATGAAGGCCAATATAAATTACTGTAACTAAATAAATAGTATCATTTTTTCTTCAAAATAAATCTCATTACTGGTAAAGGCACCATACTCCAGCACCATACTGGTAGTAACTTTGGTACTGGTAGTGCTGACTGTCTTCTTACAGATCTATATCAAATAGCTATTATCATCATTACTTAGGCCAAAGGTTCACATCTACATCAAAAATCATCCTTTTCTTGCAATCAAGTGTTGGTTCTGGTAACATCTTCAGTATGTCCTCTTTGTCTATGTCACTGCTGTCATCAACCATTGGGTATACAAATGTGTGAGGTGTACCCTGAACATGTTTGAGAAACCTGACATGTATTTCTGGTTTTACCCTAACAATGGTAGCAATATAATGCCTGTATCTGGCTTTCCTATCAAAGGGAACCCTCACAACTACCCAATTTGAGGGAACAACTTTATCCCCAATAGGAATTTATTTGGCTTAAGTAATTTGTCTGTCCGAAGTCAGGAATTTTTTCTGAAAAATACAGAGATATCCATTGAAACAGTCATAGGAAGTTTATGGATGTACTGTATATATATTAAAATAGTTTACTGCCCAGTACTTACAACACTTTTCCACATATAATCATACTAATCACACTCTTACAATTGAAACTGTTGGTTCTGTGTCAACAAAGTTTTGCAGGGTTAAAAAATGCCGATTTTTTTCCATTTGATTCATAAATTTTTTTCACCCACACATATTCAAGCTAGTTTAATAGGACTTATACATAATAATCTTTGAAGATTACCCTACCTATCCATATCATTATTGTTTACAAATATTGCACTCTCTTCCAATAAACTTGAATTACTACTTTTTTTGCAAGATGTCCGAAGTTTGGGCGCTGTCTGAAGTTATGGTGTTTTACGGTAGGTGTTTCTTATTGTGCCCTCATCACTTTCTGTTAACCCATACGCCTGAGTGTGTTTCTGATACTTATACATAAGAATATGTTGCTGATTAGTGGGTATAAAATGTTTTAAAAAGGATAATTTGGGTTTATGGGTGGGATTCTTAGTACCAATTAGGATAAATCCCATTGGTTGTGTGCTTTCATTGTCACTCGGTTTAATTATCACACGTTAAGCTCAGTACCAATTATGCACAGTAACCTAGGGATCACTACTTTTCCCTGCATGCCCCACAGATCCTTTGTAGGTTGAATGAAATCATCTGGTGGAACCATGAATAAATTCTTAAAATGTCACCAGTTTGAAAGATTTAACAATTAATTTTGCACATTACGGTATTTACTCTGTATTATTGTCTGGCATACAAGACTGAACAGGTGGTTTTGCATATTGCTCATCATTATTGTCTATCATGCAGTTACTGTAATTTTTGTCAACACTGATTGTGTATATAACATGTTTACAAGCATTTATTAATGGGTTCATTATTACAGTAAGCCCTCGCATAAAATCAGTGGTGTCAAGTCTCCGCTAATGGGTGACCAGGGGTAAGGTGGGGTTCTGGGAGACCCACTACATCACAGTACATGCACATTAAATAATTCAGCATTTCAAATTGGGATGTGCAAGAGTCTGACTAGGAGAGCCCGGTCCCCCATGGACCCCCACGGATGAGTATGCCACTACTGTACTTTTCATCTAGGATGTTTACAGGGAAAATGTTGCTTTATGTGAAATGACATTGAGATGTTTCTGGTTCATGGAGTAAGGAGATAATTTCAGAGAAAAAATGTATTGGTGACATTAAAACAACTATAAGAAATCAGAAGCAACTGTAAGTGAAAGAATGGTGAAACAAGTTTAAAAGAGCTTAGTGTGAACTGTTAAGGAAGATGTGCTATAAACTCTCTAAAGCTGATGAGAATGCAGTGCCAGGATATGCTTGACACTATGACTGTGCATGTCACATACCCAGCTTTGGAGTGTAGTCATGCCAGGTTGCCTGACTGTTGAATTATCAGTTATGATATAATCTTGAATAGTTTCAACACATTTTGCTTTTTTTTTTTATATTTTTTTTTTTTTAATAGGAAATCCTTGTTAGTATAGTTCTTTTACACAAACTTGGTCTAGATTTTCATCCTCATATATCTTATTTCATGTAGCTCAGTGGCAGAGAAAAACAACACTGCAACTGTACACCCTATAGCGCTGCTTTATGACTAGCATCATAGTCTAGTGTTAACCTATTGTTACAACTTGGGATTCAAGATGGAGGGGTGGCAATTTTAGGCCAAGTTAGAGTAAAAAAGATATAGTCACCTGCATTTTGTTATTTTGCTCCATAAAATCTACAGGAACTTATAGAAAAAATTGCTTCTTCACATTCTGCTGTTGCATAGGTGGCAATTTTAGGCCAAGTTAGAGTAAAAAAGATATAGTCACCTGCATTTGGTTATTTTGCTCCATAAAATCTACTATAACTTGTAGAAAAAATTGCTTCTTGTACTGTTGTTGCATAGTGTATAAAGCTAATTTGACAGTTTCACCAGGTGTACAGTAGCAGATATCATCATCATCATCATCATCAGCAGCAGCAGCTACTGCAAGTCCACTGCTGAACAAAGGCCTCCCCCAACCTTCTTCATGAATTCCATGATTGATTTGTTTATGCCAGGTTTTGCATACAAATTTCTCACATCTTCCCACCTACTGTCTGACCTTTTCCTGCCATGCATGCAATCTCATGGAGTCCAGTCAGTCAGCCTCTTGCTCCATCGTTATCCCTTATTCTTGCTGCATGACCTGCCCACCAGGATGGAGTGGAGAGGTGTATGAGAGAGGGGGGTGTGAGTTGGGAGCATGGTAGTGAAATGGCAGGGGACAGAGTGACATGGAGGCAATTTGTTTGTGGCCACCCCGTTTGGGATTGAGGCGTCTGGCAATAGATAGATAGAGATAGTATAACTTCTGTTATGTCCTTGACTTTAGTCAGCTTTCACACCCAGTCTCTTCTTTCTCTTAAGGGTTTTCCTAACATAGACCTTTGCTTTTGACTTTGTTTACAGATGAGCTTGTTTTCAATTGATTTTATTAGTTTCCAGGTCTCACAACTGTACATCATAGCTGGTATTATACATTCATTATATACATATCGTTTCATATGTACTGGCAAGCTACTTTTCATGATCTCTCTGTGTACCAGAGGTTTCCATCCAATTGTAATGAGTCCTTTTATTTTGTTTTCATGGTCTTTTGCTAGTTTAAGCATTTTCCCCAAGTAATTGTACTCAACTTCAACAGTTACTTCATTTATTTTGATGACGCTTGCTGGTGTATTTTGATTAAACATTAGTTTTACTCCAGTTCATACAAGGCTGTCAGTAGAAGTATGTATGCTGTATTTGTAAGTTCTGTAATAGCTTCTTCCTGTATCTCTCTCGTTTTTTTCTTGGTCTGGACTATACCTCATCATGTCCATAGGTGGGAAAAGAAGTCTGAAAGATGTTGGTGAAAAAGTAATACAGGTAAACCATTTTTCTCCCGCAGGCCGCCTCTTCCCTCATTTGCAGCGTGTTTCAAATCCATCTTTAGAATCCACACAGAAACGGGGAACATTTGGACACATCTCTTAGGTATGATGCTTTTCCGTTGTTCTTTGTACTGCAGAGGTTATTTTAATATTACTTTAATTTACAGAAGTGTCGATTTTTTTAAATTCCTCCCCCCCCCCCTCTTAGTAGCCTCCTGTTGGCTCCTCAGATAGGATTTCTTCACAGTCATATTGTTTGAAAATAACAACTTGAGCACTATACTTCACCTGAAATGGCATTTAAAATATCTGTGCTTAAGGAGTACCATTTTTTTTTTTCCAGCCATTTAAATAGTTGTTGCTTGTCATATTATTTTGATATTTTCCTGAAAACTGCCCTCCAGTGGTACCAGACTTTTTCTTAGAAAGAGTCAAATATAGCAGAAAAATGCTAAAACCATTTCCTTTAGGTGGCAACCCAACACTAAAACTTTGCTGTTAGGCCAGTCATACCTTTTTGTAATATCACGATAATTGCTTTCCAGTAGTATTTAAAAAAAAAAAACCTATTGTAGCTGAAAAAACAAAACAAAAAACTTTGCTTATTCAGTCATGTTCCACATGTGTGGTATTAATTTGGTAGTTATCAAATCAAATAAATGGTAGGTGGGGGCACTCACCATCCACTCACTTGATATAGTTCTTCTCTCAGGTGACAACCCTTTCCTGTCTTCCTTCCTTCCTTTTTTCTTTCATTCGTTCCTTCCTTCATTCTTTACTCTTCCTTCTGTCTATGGATGACTGCACTGAGTGACAAGCCAAATGGTTTCCTGTATGCCAGGAAACTATTTACTATGCTGGATGGTAACCATATAACCAATTAATGGTGCCTGATGGTTTAGTGGGTAATTAAGGCTGTCCAGTGTGATTGAGCCTGGGCAGGTTTATATCCAATGGGTGGTTGGGGATTATTGCTCTCATAATGCCACTCTGGGATGAGTGAGGCTGGTCACTGTCATCTTAACTGTCAGGACCAACTTGCCTAGCCCCGGGCTTCTGCACTGTTTATGGGACAATGCAGGATTGGATGATGAATGAGTGAATGAAAAATGGATGAATCAAATCAGATATTCTGTGCATATACAGGAATAGTGGGAAAACCTTGTATGACAGCTTATAGATGAACCTCTTCAGCTCCATGAAGTATTTTTTAATATTTCATTCTTGTTACCTTCAGATTTTCATCTTATCAAGGGATCAGGTTATGAATGGTTTCAGTGGAGACTGCCTCAGAATATCACTACTAATGGTGTCTCCAAAGCTTAGCAAAATCACCTGGAGGTAGTGAGAATTAAAGGTGATGTCCTCAGGCTGAATGAGTTAAAATGTTGGCAAAGCAAAGCCAAGACAGTCATCAATGGAGTTTGTATTTCATATGCTTCCATCTTGAAGGGGGCTAAGGCGTTGACTGTGTAGAGTACTATTGGCTTTTTTTTTTTTTCCTTTAAGGTGCATTGCTGGAAAACCAGCTGGATAAAAATTGATTGCAAATTGAATATTTTATAGCATGGGTTCAGTTGAGATAGATTTCTGGAAATGGTTAGCCACACAGCATAAGTAGGCTATATAGATAAGTTTCCAACTCACCTTAATTTCAGTATTTTCACTTCATTGCACTTTACTTGCAGCTTTAAATCCAACACCACACTGATCACTAATGCTGAGACCTGAGAATGACTGAGTTCAGAAGTTATCTTTGAACAGATAAGTGATTGTAGGCTTTCATGTTGGCATTTGTATAAGCAAAAATGGTGACCGTACTTCGAAAGAACGGTGCTGAATTCTTTATTTATTAGGGGATTGTAGTGATATAAGTGAAGATGGTGCCTGTACATAAGGTAAA
This sequence comes from Birgus latro, assembly GCA_018397915.1. Classification (NCBI taxonomy): domain Eukaryota; kingdom Metazoa; phylum Arthropoda; class Malacostraca; order Decapoda; family Coenobitidae; genus Birgus; species Birgus latro. The sequence goes on from JAGKTI010002371.1 coordinate 54,178, forward strand.
TGGTTGTTTAATTGTCAGTCATGAAACAAGGTTTGCTCATATGTTGTTTGTTTGTGAGACCTAGGTAGTAAAGAAAGAGGATATTCATAGGCTCAAAGGTACAGAAATGACAGGGAGTAGATGGATGTGTAGTGTTTCCTTGAATGCAAGGCTTAGGGGGGCTAGGACTGTGATTGAAGGGCTGAGAGGAAGGATGAGGTTTGAATGTACTGTATTAGTGTTGTGATGAGGCTTAAGATGGTTTGGGCATGTTGAAAGGATGGAAAATTACTATTGGATGAGAAAGGTGAGAGATGTGAACATCGAGATTTTTTTTTTTAATGCAAGGAAGAAGGAATCAAAGACCAGAAGCCTGTGAGACAAAAACAAAATAACTGAGCCAAATTCAGTATCTGTTCATTTTGAGATACCTGGACACACTGTGTTTGAAAGAGTGGAGGTCATAGGCAGTAGGAAATACAGACAGAGGAAGACCGTTCAAGAGTTGACCTGTTGCTTATATGAAGGACTGAGAGTAACGGTTAACTCTTGCATTAGAGAGTTGGAGAGGAAAGGGATGAGGGTTTGTTACTAGGGGGTGCTATGTGCCTGCTTTAGTGGTGGAGAGATGCAGTCAGACAGTTCAGAGGAGCAGTGACCTTTGAAGTACTGGTAAAAAAGAGAGCCTCTGTGGTACAGTGGTAGAGTGTGTGTCTCACACGCTGGTGGACGCGAGTTTGCCTCCTGCCAGAGTTGTAAAAACTTTGGGAAGCGTTCACCGAGCGGCTTACCACTTTGACGGACATAAGGGGTGCTGTGGTTGAACCAGTGCTGCATGCTAGTATGTTTGCACTCAGTCGGCTTAAGGCAGGCCAATTACACTTGGTTCACAAACTACATACACATTCAAAGCCACTCCAGCACAAACAATCACACTTACAAGCACTTCTCACCCTACATACAATCTCTGCAGAGCACCACATGTTGTTGGAGTGGAGTTACAGATAAATAGATAGATAAAGATGCAACAGTGTGGTGAAGAGACAGAGGCTGAAGGGAGCCAGTAAGAGGTGGAGTGTTAATGAGATGAATAGCCTTTGACTCCTCCTTGTTGAGAAGAGCTGTATGTGGGGAGCCTCCTACACATTAGAGTTGTACTGTACACGGGTGAATAAAACTCACATGTAAAGTCATCGACTATGCAAGGGTAAACAAGGTGTGGAGTCAGCTTACCACACCTAATCTCTTGGAAGTTGATTTTACAAGAGGGCTAATATAATCTTTCCAAGCTCAGTCTCGAGANTTTAATGTAAAATACAATAAAGTAATGATACAATACAGTAATACAATGCCGGTTGGCTACCGTTTACGTGCTGGTTGATACACCTCGACACCGGATATTGCTTAGAACTGCTGGTTACATCCCTTTTCAGCTCTGGTTGTTGCATAATTTCTCCAAATATTGCTTTAATATAGCTGAGCCTGCAGCGCCAGATATTTTGTTGGGCCAGGTATTACGATGACATAATTATGAGTTTACTGTATGTTTAAAGATGACAGGGCTCTTGCTAACTGCTGATGGTTGCTAGTCATTTGGCTTCTAAGGTTTCAGGTTTTCGAGCCAAATAAAATTTTAGTAGCCAAACTGACTTTGAGCCAAAATATTTTACGAGCAATAAATATATTTATTTATTTACACATTGTGATGATTAGAATCATATAATGGGGTTTGTTGCTTGTGTATTGTTGATTATTAATGGTGGCCACAAGGTATATAACACATAACAAGAACTTGAAGAAATAATTAAATAACAAGACTCGTTTTATTGCACTGTGAAAATAAAAACATCTCCATTTTATCTAGAAAGAAATAATGAACTACTGGCTAATACTACAAAGTAATTTGGGGTTCTTATGGAACAGCAAAACTAAAATAAGAAACTAAAAAAAAAAAAATTAAATGAAATATCGCAGCATTTTATACCTAAACTAAGTACTGTATCTCAGAATTAAAAAAAATTGACTAGCTAAGAAACCTACTGTCTTCTTCATTTTATTTGGAATAAAATAATAATAACCACTGTTAATACTATATGTACAAAATAATTTGGAATTCTTATGTAACAGCAAAACTAAAATATGAAACTGAAACAAAAACAAAATATCACTAAAACAATTAAATATAATAATCAGAAACGATCAACATTAGGCAGTCAGATATAATTGTATTACCACTTTGTGTGACTGCAGATGGCTGTATGAGACTGTGCATGACTGTGATATATCAATAGGAAACTTCACAAAAAAAAAAAAAAAAAAAAAAAACTTACCCAAACTTCCTTTCTCAAGCAAGCACATGCTTCTGTTTCTAAACAAACCATCTCGGAAACGTTCAGACTTTAGTTCGGGTACGCTCGGCAATGTTCGTCAGTCTATTTTTAAACATTGACAGTGGCGACAACGAAAGACTTAATATTAAAATCGATCACAACGTACTTTTTTGTTCATTTAAGTGAGATTTACTTATTTTGTAGTTTACTGGGTTTTGAAGTGGATGTATTTTCTCCTCGTCAAATGGTGCCTGGCTTGTAAAACTTGTACACCTAAGGGAAACAGTACTCACATTTGCAAGCTGTGGCTTGCCAAACAAGAGCCCTGGGTGATGCAAGATTGAGATGGATATTGTTGAAAATTAGTGGATACTCCTGCGAAAGATTCTGATGGGTTGAAAGACGTAAGAACCGAGTTTTTGAGGCATTAAAAACAACACGATTACTTTTACTCCCATCAGAGATATTATGTGTTCCATAGCCTCATCCTTTTTTTTTTTTTTTTTTTTAATGCAAGGAAGAAGGAACCAACAGCCATGGGCCCACATACTGTTCCCTCCAAGAAAAAGCAAACACAATACAAAAGAGAGCCAAATTCAAGATCCATTCATTTCGAGATGCCTGGACACACTGCATTTGAAAGACTGGAGATCATAGGAAGTAGGGAATACGGACAGAGGAAGACAGTTCCAGAGTTGACCAGTTGCATAATTGAAGGACTGGGAGTAACGGTTAACTCTTGCATTAGAGAGTTAGACAGAAAAGTGATGAGAGTTTGTTACTAGACGGGTACTACGTCCCCGTCGTAGAGGTGGAGGGATGCAAGCAGACAGTTCAGAGGAACAGTGACCAATGAAATAGCGATAGAAGGGAGACTGCGGAGGTGGATGATATAAGCAGCTGATGGAAAGGTGAAGGGTGGAGTCATCAGCGTATGAGTGGATAGGGTTAGATGTACGGCTCAGATCATTGATGAATAGAAGGAAAAGAGTTAGTGATAGGATGGCCATGAGGAACACCACTATTGATAGCTCTGGGGGAAGAATAGTGGCTGTCTACAACTGCAGCTATAGAACGACCAGAAAGGATGCTAGAGATGAAGGCACAGATAGAAGGATTGAAATGGTAAGAGGGCAGTTTAAAGATTAAGGACTTATGTCAGACTCAGTCAAAAACCTTTGAGATGTTAAGTGCAGTGGCAAAGCTTTTGCCAAGAAGCAGATGAAAGAAGAGCTGAGACAAGGTCATAGTGAGTGACCTCAGGGATAAGGGACTGAATAGGGAAGCTGCCCGAGATCAAGCGGCATCTAGAGCCACCATTAGGTGACCAAGGCCAACGGATGTTAGCATGTTGGAGCCTTTATAAATGATATGGATGATAATATAAAAGTAATAGTGAAACTAGTAGTACTTGCAATCCTAAGCTTATCTGAATTTGAATGCAGTTCAGTTTGGTGGATAGGGAGGGAGGTAGGGACATTTGTATAACCGGGCATTAGAGCCACATGGTTATATCAGTGCCACTATGCGAAGATGTCCCTCTCCAGCACCAGTTTTTAAAAGTTTTTTGAGAAAGGCCCACTAAAGTTATGTAAGTACAGTAGACTGAGTACTCAAGATAACAAGAAACCCATTGTGTGTTCTTTCCTTATCAGTTGCTGATACGTGATCAATGGCGTGATCACATCCTGACTCTCAAAGGTTGTCATGCTTAATCAGACCCTGAGTGTTACCTTTGTAGCTTGTCTGATAATAACTTGCAGGCTCCTATGACTCACTCAGTTGAATAAAATTGTCAGGCATTAGGTGGAACATTTATGTAGTCTGTCTTGAGAAATATTGTGGTATGTAACAGTCATATCTCTCAGGCTGCTTTGATTTGCTCAGCTGAATAAAATTATCTGGTAGTAGCTGCCCCACTCATGACAGATTTTATTGTAATGGGATTAACTTGGGATGCTGTGACTCACTGTCAGCTAAATGTAATTGCCAGGTGGTTGAGTGGGTTAAGGTGCTCCAGCTGGACTTGGCCTGTAAAGGTCGTAATCTTGGTGGTTGGTTGGAGCGTATTGCTAATCATAATGCCTCTTTGAGAGTGAATGAATGGCTATTCTTGCCTTATCATCTTGAATCAGGTGATATATGTTATTGGTATATTTTTGCTACCTCCAGATGATTTTGTTTCTGTTTAGGAGGGATTCCTTGTATTGAAGGTTAAATGAAGGTTATATCGAACCCCTCCAGTCTGAACAGTTTCTCTTAGACTCAGTAAAATTGCCTGATGATAGCAAGAGTTGTGTTTTTATCAATTTACTTGTCTGTCTTTATCAGTCTGTATATATATCTGCTTACCTGTCCATCACATCTATCTACAGTATCTGTATCTGTCCATATCTTGCAACACTCTTTTTGCCTTATTAAGAGTGTAGCATCCTGGGGCTAGGCTATCCATTCCTAAAATTTAAGGTAAGAGTGACTAGCCATACTGGAGTACTTGCCCCGTATGGCATTTTGTGAATGAAAAACCTTGATCACTCCTTGTATGCAAACCATTACAGGTTCAGTCCAGTTGAAGCACCTTAACCCACAAAATTACCGGGTGTCATTTAATTAAAAGATCATTTCCCAACATAGTTAAGGGTGTCCTGGTTTATAGGAAACGATTGACCTGTCACTTAGTGTAGTCACCTGAAGGCAGCACCACATCGAAGAAAGATGGTGGTGGACATCCCCACCCACCACAGGCAATATGTACACCACAGGCAATAATGTACAGGAATAGAAGGCATTCCCTGATTGAAGGGGTTAAATGTCTTGACTGATTAGCCTGACGCTGGGCCTTCTATGCTTCTGATAGAGTAATATTGGCATAATGCCACTAAGGTTATACATATATAATACTGAATGCTCAAGATAAACATGAAATCCTTTATATATCCTTTCTTCATCAGTGGTGCTGGAGAGGGATAGTTTCTTGCAGTCGCACTTAAATAACAGGGCCTCTCCCCTGCCTGGTCCTACAAACCTATCTCAGCTCATTCCATATCCTCCAAAAGGATAATGTGGATTGTAGAAGGGCAGCTTCATTTTCAGATAAGTCTGGGGCTACACCAACAATCATAAGCACATGCTTTATTCGTGATCAGTGGCGTGATCATGTCCTATCTTTCAAATGTTATCAGGTTTAATCAGACTCTGAGTGTCACCTTTGTAACTTGTGTGACGTCACCTCTCTCTCAGGATCTTCTGGCTCATTTAGCACTATAAAATAGTCTGGTTAACTGTAATAGAAAGTTCCAGTTGTCTTAGCTGCAATAGAAAGCTGGAGTTGTGTGGATAATGCGATTTAATGATGATAGTATTAAGTTTAAGGTTCCTTTTGTTTACTTCCAGCTGAATAAAACCATTTAGCTTTAGCTGTAATAGATTACCAAAGTGTTCCTGATCATGAGAGGGTAAACACCATCAGCTGGAAAATATGATTTATATCCTTCTTTGTTATCTCCATTTCTTGAAACAACTCTCATCAAAATCAGGGGAACATTTTTGAACTGCAAGGGTTGAATACTGTATAGCCATCACTAACTCCTTCACTAACAGAGGTCCATCCCAAGCCAAATAAAGTATGGTACTGTAGTTGGAAATAAGAATACAATAAAGATGATGTCCCCAACCTGAAGGGTTTAATTAATACTTTCCATTACTCAGTCTCACTTTTGTCCTATCATCTGATTAGATAACAGTTCCTGGTACATTTTTTATCTTCTGAAGATTGTTTTGAAAGTTGTGTAGCATATGAAAGCCATATGTAAAAAAGTTTTATTAATGCCTTCAGTCATAGTACATAATTTTTATTTTGTTCTTTCTGCTAACAGATGATTTTATTGATTTTTGGAGAGACCCCTTGTGGAGAAGGTATGGATGGCTGTATATGACATGTCTGATTTCAAAAGCCTGTCTTGAAGTGAATAATTATTTAGAGAAAGCAAGTATAAATTGGAAAATACATCCTCAGATTGAAGGGGATAACAATACCTGGTAGTGCAGTATGGTAAGATATTGAAAAATCAGGGACAAAAGTTGGCTTAATATTTCACATTTTCTGTCTTTTTCTGTGCCGGCTAATACTCCTAAATGCTTAGTATGTTTTTCTGCTCATAAATGATGCTCTTTGATATGATGCATCATGGAGGAAGGTGATGGGCAGGTCCTAAGTGCAAAATAGACACAGTGAAACAGTAGGGAATCTTTGTTGCTGACTGTTCACTGTTTATTGATACGATGGTAGTGATTGAGATCAAGCTACTTATTTGCTGCATTGGATTAGTCAGTGTTAAATGATTTTGACTGACATTAGTCAGAACAGAGTACATAAGTGCTGCCATCGCTTATTTAGTTTAGAACTGTATATAGCTGATGTGAAGTAAGAGGTACCGTACTAGTAAGAGACAGAACAAAATTCATAAGTGCAGCCATCTCTTATTTGATTTAGAACTGTATATAGCTGATGTGAAGTAAGACGTACTGGTAAGAGTTGATTAATCCAATTTATACCACATCTAATTACGAGCAAGTATTGTGAATGTACTAAGTTGAGAATCATTAATGGTGTCATGCATTTAGCACTTCTGTTTCATTTTTATTTTTCAGTATAGAATTGAAAGTAGTCATTCCTCACTTAATGTCTGTGGAGTATGCAGGCAAAATGGTGCTTTCGTTGAAACAGTTTTAAATGAAATGCTTCTAGTTTATGACTGAGAGGGAGGGGAAAAAACTGACTTTAAAACAGCTTTATAGTAAATCTCAGGCAGTTTTCAGTGAAGAAAAGTTGTTAATTCATTGGCAACTTAATAAGGAATGAACTTGAAGGGAACTGGCACCACTTCCATAGGGGAGACAGTGGCTTAATTGGTAGAGAGGTGGCCTGCAGTCCCAATGGACCCAGGTTCATATTCTGGCTGCGTAGGGAACAGTTTAAGGATTTGAATTTTGTAAAGCAGACTTTACTGATATACCAGAAGACCTGTTGACATGTTGAAAAAGTACTCCCACTAATACCTATACACCGGTCTTTTATGAGACAGCCGTAGCTTGTGTTCAATATGGATGGTGGGTGCTAGTACTGAATTGGTGACATGGGGAGATGTAAGGTATGGAAGAGGACTACAGGGCCTTCGAAACAGCCTGTGAACCTTTGCTCATGGTTGGACACACACATGCATGTGCGTGTGTGCACACACACACACACACACACACACACACACACACACAAAGTCATGGTTGTATGGATTTCAGTGAGCCATAGTTATGAGGTTGCATCTGTTTCCCATTGTTATTAATCAGACTGATCGTCCAGTCTTTCACTTGGCTTTCAACTGAACTGAAAGGGTAGGGATCTTCGTCAGGTTAGAGAAAGACGCTTTAACTGACATTCATTATTTACATGAAGATATTTCATTTAGCCATAGAAATAAGGTTGCAGTGAGTCTCCTTAGTTAATAATCATATTCATCCTTCAGTCTGACTACACTTGGTGATCATCTGAGATGAAAGGGGTTAATGATCTTTATCTGTCTGGACAAACATGGTGTAATTGTAACTATATTGTATGAGGTATATGTAAGGTGTTGCTTAATAGGAAGTGCAGGTGGTGTGTTGCAGGGAGCCAGGGCTAATGACCGGACACTTGGTTTCGCTGTAGACCTTCTTGACTTGCTGCCTGCATGCCTGCCAGTGGTCTCCTCATTTGCCTCTTCCCTCCACTCTCGTCATTGTCTCCCCCCCTCTTATAAATATCCTCTTCCTTTCAGTACTGGTATTCCCATTGTCTCATTCCTTTCCTTTCACTTTCTCACAGTCCTTCTCATCCTTGTTTTTACTCTCTCTCTCTCTCTCTCTCTCTCTCTCTCTCTCTCTCTCTCTCTCTCTCTCTNCTCTTCCTTTCAGTACTGGTATTCCCATTGTCTCATTCCTTTCCTTTCACTTTCTCACAGTCCTTCTCATCCTTGTTTTTACTCTCTCTCTCTCTCTCTCTCTCTCTCTCCCCCCCCCCCCCCCCTTGAGCCTGTGTATATCTCACTGTCCCCTAATTGTCACCCAGACACAGTTTTTCTCCCCAGTCCCACTCCCATCCCTTGGTTATGTCATGCATGCTGCCTGACCTCATTCTGAAGTCCACTTGGCCATGCACTTGGGTATTGATGGACCTGTGATGAATCATAATTGCCTGACATTGGGTGCGTGGTGGTGGTTTCTGATTGTCCCAGATACCACCAGGCTTAGGTGCATAGGTGAAGAATGGGATGTGATATGATGTAGTATTGGTATATTGTAGAATGATTTAAAGAGTTTTATTTGAATGGTAGAATTGTGTTATGATACTGTACTTTATATTCATTACTGCTATACATCCACTTATGATTTCACCAGTCACATTCACTGATTATTTCTTGATTTGCCCCTTATCTATCCTGATTCTTTACTTAGCCTTTCTGATTATTTATCCTTCATGGTTCTTCATTTATCCTCATGATTCACTTATCCCTCCTGATTCACCACTTATCCCTCCTGATTCACTGCTTATCCCTCCTGATTCACCACTTATTCCTTGTGATTCACCACATATTCCTCATGATTCACCACTCTTCTTTCCTTATTTTTACTCACCTTTCCTGATACACCATTTTTTCCTTCCCGATCTACCATATATCCTTCCAGATTCACCATATATCCTTCCAGATTCACCACATATCTATTTTGATTGACCATTTTTCTACCTACTGTAGATTCATCACATCCATTCTGATTTGTCATTTATCCATTGATTCACAATTTATCCATCCTGATTCTCCACATATCCATCCTGATTCACTACTTAGACATTCTGATTCACCACCTGCATGATTTATATACCACATACCCATCCTGTATTACTAATTTACCACATCTCCTTCCTGTCTGACCAGTTATCCATCCTGAATTACTTTTTTCCTTCCTGATCCACCACTTACCCTTCCCGATTCACCTTTTACTCACCCTTATTCACCACTTTTCCATCCAGATTCACCATATCAATTTTAATTCACAGCTAATCCTTCCTTCTTCACCACTTACTCTTCCAGATTTACCACTCATTCTTTCTGAATCACCACTCATTCTTTCTAGTTCAACTTATCTATCCTGATTCACCACTCATTCTTTCCAATTCATCACTTGCTCATCCAGAATCACCACTTGCTCTTCCTGATTTACCATTCTTTCCAGTTCATCACTCATCCATCCTAATTCACCACTCATCCTTTCCAGTTCATCACTTATTTGTCCTGATTCACCACTTATTCTTCCTGATTCACCACTTATTCTTTTTGATTCACCACTTATTTTTTCCAGTTCATCACTTATCCATTCTGATTCATCACTTATTCTTCCTGATACACCACTTATTCTCCGATTCACCACTTATTCTTCCCAATTCACCACACATTCCTCCTGAACACCACTTATTCTTCCTGATTCACCACTGATCATTCCTTATTCATCACTTATTTTTCCTAATTCACCACTTATTTTTCCTACTTCACCACTTATTTTTCCTGATTCACCACTTATTCTTCGTGATTCACCTCTTATCCTTCTCAATTCACCACTCATTTTTCCTGATTCACCACTCATTCATTCCAGTTCATCACATCCATCCTGACTCTTCACTCATTCTTCCCAGTTCATCTGTTATTCATCCTGATTCAGCACCTGTTTATCCAGATTCACCACTTACTGGTATTTTTCCTAATTCACCACAAATTTCTCCTGGTTTGCCACTTATTCATACTGATTTACTACTTAGCCCTTTTGAAGCCCTTGTGATTCCATGTATCCATATTCACAACTTTTCTGTCCAGACTCACCACCTTTGTCAGCACTTATCCAAACTCATCATTGATTCTTCCTGGCTCACCACTTATTCTGAGTCATCAATTATCCATCCCTGATCACCACTTATCCTGCCTGATTCATCCCACCTCGTATTGTATCGTATCTTTTATAAAGGCTCCAACATGCTTTCATGCATTGACCTTGGTCACCTGATGGCAGCTTTTCACACTGCTCGATCTCTGGCAGCCTCTCTATTCAGTCTCACGTCCCTAAGATCACATTCTGTGACCTCGTCCCAGTCCTTTTTCGGTCTGCCTCTCGCAGCCATTTCCCCAACGTTCACACTTCTCACTCTCTGCACCCAGTTGTCATTCTCCATCTGCTCTGTATGCCCAAACCATCTCAGTCTACCGCTTCTCATCACAGCATCAATACACTTCAGTCCCATTCTTTAACTCCATTCTTCCATTGTAAACATATCCTCCACAGGCCTCACATTCAAGGATGCACTAGACATCCATCTAATCATTGTCATTTCTGTACATTTGAGCCTACAAATATCCTCTTCCATTCTTCCCAGGTCTCATTACCATCAAGTATATCACTCTTAACACATGCTGCCTACAGAGATCCTGTATCTCGGAGGGAAAGCCCTTTCAATGTCAGGAGAGGCAACAGCTTCCTGAACTTCCTCCAACCACTCCTTACCCACCTCCAGCACATAACATGTCCCCCAAATAACAAAACTCTTCCACTCAAGAGATTCAGTCACAAGATCAATCCTTTCATGCCTGACAATCTCTGCATCCTCTCCATGACACATTGCACAAACAAAATCAGCATTATCTCGCAGTCTACCTTCAGTGCCACCGCATCACTTATGAACCCACATATCACAGCTACTGCACACGATGGAGTAATTTCCAACACTCATGTGGCAAACTGCACATGGCCACTTTCCCTCTGCATTGACAGTACTGCCACCAGCCCTAAATATCATCACTTGTGTTTTTTCTGCCTTTACTCTCAAACCCTTGTGTCCCATATAGTCTCACCACTTCACAAATTTTTCCTCTGCCTCCATTTCATTTTCTGCAATCCACACCAGGTCATCGGTATTCATCATTTTCCTTGGGAGTCCATTTCTGAAGTCACATGAGAACTTCAGTTGCCATGACAAACAATAAGGGGCTCAAGACTGGCCTTTGATGCTTATGCCAGTGTTCATGGAAAACTCATCGCTCAAGTTTCCATTCACTCTCATCAGAGTGTGAGCACCCATATGTCCATATGTATAGCCATGGCCACTAGCCAGCCACTCCTCAACCCTAAGCTTTCTCATTGCCCATGTCACCACCTCCCTAGGGACTTTGTCAAAGGCCTTCTCCAAATCAACAAAAACAGAGTAAAGATCCTTTTTCTTTCCTGTATATTTTTACTAAAACTGGCAGACAATGAATATGCCATCAGTGGTCCCTCTGCCTGACTTAAGCCCAAACTGCATTTCGTAAATATGCATTCTCCCTAATCATCCTTCTAGGACTCTCCATTACCTTCAATTATCTAGTTCAAATTTTTTTTTGCCTCAGTAATTTTCTCATTCCAGGGCATCACCTGTCCCTTTGTACACATCTCCAGTTACAGTCTTCAGCTAATCATCTGGGACAACCCACTCAGATATAATCAAATTAATCAGATCAGTGACTAAACCCACTCCTATATCTCCTGAGGCCTTCAGCATTTCAGCAATCAACCCAGACACACTTACCGGCTTCTCTAACTGCATCCTGTCTGTTGTCTTGCTCACAGCAGCAGCAGCAGCCAAAGACTAAGGGCCAATCAAACTTCTCATTCAGCAACCGGTTATAATGCCTTCTCTAGGTGTCTTAATTATTGTTACTGTGCACCACCACCTTTCCCTCATCATTGATCACACGTCTCACCAATGATTTTCCTGTTTTCCTTCTTTATCTGACTTGCCTCCTTAATTACCATATTCTTCCTTTCAACACTACTGTATTTAGGTTATCCAGCAAAAGTCTTTGAGATTCAGATTTTGTCCTGTATACCTCCATTCTAGCCTTCATTCACCATTTATCATTCACCACTTACCCATACTTTTTTACACCAGTTATCCTGATTACCACTTATTCCTAGCCCAGCATGCATTCTTTCCGATACACTATTTATCCGTCCTGACTCACCAAGTACCATATCCTAATTTACTACTGCCATGATTCTCTGCTTATCCTGATTCACTGTTCATTCTTTCTGGTTCACCATATAGCATTCTTGATTCACTCATCCAGTTTTACTATTTAATAATAATCCATCCATCCATCCTCCATCCATCATCCAATCCTATGTTGCCCCACAGGAGCATAAGAAACTGGAGCTAGGCAAGTTCATCCAGACATTTAAGATGAGAGTGACCAGCCTCAACTCATCCCTGAGTGGCATTATGTGAGCAATAAACCCCAACCATCCCTTGGATATAAACCTACACAGGCTCAATCTGATTCGAGCATCTTAATTACCCACTAAACCACCAGGTGCCATAATTTGGTTATATGGTTACCACCCAGAGTAGTATATGGTTTCCTAGTGTACAGGAAACCATTTGGCTTGTCGCTCAGTGTAGTCACCCATAGGCAGAAAGAAGAGGAAAGGATGAAGGAAAGAAGGACAAGAGGGAGGATGGAAGAGAGGAACGGGCAGACACCCAAAGCAGCACTACATCGAGTGAGTGGATGGTGAGCATCCCCAGCTACCACAATAATAGTAATAATAATAATAATAATAATCTGGTCATTTGTTTCCCAAAAGCACCAGTTCTTCTTTTAGGAGTTCAGTAGCACTCAACACACATATACATTATTTGTACAATTACAAGAATTGTGACATCTCTCATATACAATACAAACATCATTAGTAAAAAAAAAAATACAGTACAGTATATGAAAGTGGCAATAACTAAACCTTATAATCATCTGTCATAATACTTCTCTCCAGGCCGAAGCATTTTGAAAAAAGAGAGGCTTTCAGCTGTCTCGTTTTCGTTTTTGAAGGCTCCAACATGCTTGCATGTGTCGGCCTTGGTCACCTAATGGCGGCTCTCCACGCTGCTCGATCTCTGGCAGTCTCCCTATTCAGTCCCTTAACCCTTAAGTCACATTTAATGACCTCATCCCATGTCTTTCTCGGTCTACCCCTCCCAACCCCTCCTCCAATATTAACACTTCTCACCCTCTGTACCCAATTATCCTCCCCCATCCTCTCCACATGTCCAAACCACCTCAGTCTACCTCTCCTCATCACAACACCAATACACTCCAGTCCCATCCTACCTATCAACTCTTCTATCGTAAACCCAGCCCCCCCAGGCCTTGCACGCAGGGACGCACTGCACATCCACCTAATCATTGTCATTTCAGTATGTTTAAACCTGCGAATATCTTCTTCCTTTACTGCCCAGGTCTCACTACCATACAGCATCACACTCCTAACACATGCTGCATACAAAGACCCCTTAGCACGTAAGGAGAGTCCTCTCAATGTCAGGAAAGGCAACAACTCCCTGAACTTCTTCCAACCATTTCTCACTCTAGCAACCGAGCTAACTCCAGCCCCACCTCCGGCACATAACATGTCTCCCAAATAACAAAACTCCTCCACACACTCAAGAGACTCGCCTGCAAGTTCAACCCTCTCACGCCTAACAATCTCCACCTGCTCTCCCCGACACACCGCACACATGAAATCAGCATT